>APFE030462717.1:101244-117691 GCA_000404065.3 Pinus taeda | reverse complement strand
TGATAAAACTTAGAAAAATAAATCTAATTTTGAGCACCTAGAATCTAATGCTATGCTACCCATCATTTTGAAGATGAAGCCCCTAAACTCTAATGCTATGTCACCCATCATTTTATATTTGTTAAATTTGGCCAAAACTTTATCAACTTTCCAATGGAATTTCCTGGACCGAAAAAAGGAAGATGACGACTTTCCGCTTGAGTTGTATAGATAATGTATCTAAATCGAGAATGTCATCCAACCATTTCACCAATCAGTTTTGAATAGCATGAAAGCTTTTAACTATATTTTGAGAGATTCCAAATAATTAAAAATCACTCAAAACATATTTAAGTAAATGTCACTCCCATGTCGGATGTGGAGGTCTAAACAACCATTTATAAACAAACAAAACCTTATAGCATACTCCCAGATGGGTGTTTCTTCACAGCCATCGGTTCCCAGCAGAAGATATAACCAAAACATCGGCTTCTGGCAAGTGGTTTAACGAGAATGGGGTTTTCTGGCGTTAGTTTCCTGGTTGAAGTTATAGTTGACATGTCAACATAATGTATGATTTATAGGGTGGCAATTCTTGGCGTTAAAGCATTACTCTACACATAGTGCTGAATGCCCCTTGCATGGTGATCTCACAGTGTCCAAACCTAGCCAAACCTACCCAAGTTCGATCAACTTAAATGTAAACAGGTGGGATGATCCATGTGAATGTTGGTGGCCACCCACCTATCCCAGTTGGACCCCCACAACTGTCTCTTTCAGTTTTTCAGTTTCGTTAATTGTAGCACAATTTACTATTTTTAGTAGTTTTTTGGGTCCTAGATTTCCAGAGCCGTTTTGAGGCCCTTCTCTTCCCAAAATTATATTCATCGGATAGATCCTTCTAACGAGCTATGATGTGCTTCAAACGGAGATCGTATGCCAAAGTTACGACCCCGGGAAGTTGATATACCATTTTACCTAAAACGGGGCCCATAGTGTGGCGCTTCATCTCCTAGGGTTAGGGTTTTAGATGTTTAGGGTTTTCCATTGTTTCTCAACAATAAATAGGCCTTCAAGCCTCATTGTAACACAGTTCAGAGGCATGTAGCTACCACATCTCTTCTCAAAGATAAGCTACCATCGCCCTAGCTAGTTTATTTCCATTTATGTTTGTAAGCATATTTAAATATTTTACATTAATGAAATGAAGTATTATCTCTACTACATCTCTATATTTATGGTTTTTTCTATACTTTATTACATTCATGTTTAAATCTGGATCAGTGGTATCAAAGCGGTCTGCTCTTTCTCTGTTTTTTCTTTGCATGTCCCCAACAACGTCGGGATATAAGGAGTTAGGGCTTGAACTGGTCGAACCTTTACAAGACCAGCCTCGCAAACCCCAATGGCCTCCCATGGAAAATCAAAAGAAAGATGAGGGAGCAGGAGATCCTATCAAAATCTTGCTCAAAGAAGCCCTCAAGCAACAAAGGAACGTGATCATGAACAACTTTGCCCAGATCCTTCAATGGCTACCCAAAGGTGACACATTGGCTTCCAACAACTAATTGGGAAACGCCACACCCTTTAAGGTACAAGTTAATTTTGAGATCCCCATATTTGAGGGTCAAATAGACTCATATGTCGTAGATAAATGGTTAAATCTACTAGAGTGTTATTTTTTGTTCATGATTTTTCTAGCTGGGAAAATATTACTTTCACTCTTCTCAATGCAGCCCCCCACGTCAAGGACTGGTGGGAAACCTATTGTGAGCAGAAGGATGAAAGTACGAGCTCACTATTTTCAGCTGCACCCACTTGGAATTCATTCAGGGATGCCATTAAGGAGCAGTACTACCATGTTAAAAGCTACAAGGAAAAATACATAAAGTGGACCACGCTGTGGCAGGGAAGGGACCAAAATGTGTCCGAGTTCACAAATATTTTTCATACCCTTTGCAAAAAGTTGTGTATCAAGGATTCTGAGCTGTATTTTGTCCTCAAATACTATGGCTGCCTACACAGGTACATCCAAGATGAGATGGAGTTCTTGAATATCTCCTCACCTAGCACGACATATCGATACGCTACCAAAATCAAGCAGAAGTTTAAACAAATGAAGCGAGACTTTGGATCTGCGAATCTAAAGAACAAAGGACAAAGCAAAGGCGGGGTGACCCAAGACAACCCGTCAAAGCTGCAAGAAAAGAACAACACCACAAGGACAAAGAAGGAAACAGGAAAGTGGTCTGAGTTCCATAAGAGCCCCACATATAACATAAGTGAGTGTCAGATCAAATAGTCGCTAGTGGTCAAGTTGAAGGCTTTTGAATCAGATGCATGTTTCAACCCTGAGTCAGAACCTGAGAAGGGGAATGACAAAGGGAATCAAATCATTGATGCGGAGCCCAGCGCCATTGTTGCCACCGCCAAGGTTAAAAATAATGAGCCCAAAGATTTGAAGGAGGGGGAGCATCTTTTCCACTCAGAGATGTGGGTGACGGGTTCACCGCTGCAATTCATTATTGATTGTGGGAGCCAAAAGAACCTCATTTTAGCAAAGGTCGTGAAGCTATTGGGCCTACCAACTACACCACACCCACAACTGTACAGTATTGGGTGACTTCACCAAGGATGAGATATCTGAGTCCGCCAGTAGTGCCACCTTCCCTACAGCATCAAGCCCTTCATAGATGAGGTATTGTGTGATGTTGCACCTCTTGATGTTTATGATGTACTATTAGGCCAACCATACTTATGGAGGTGACATGTTGTGTATGAGTCAAGGCCTCGTGCTATTATTATTTGCTTGGGTAATTCATTATACAAGATATTGGAGGTAGCCACACCTACCACCACCTCTTTGATAACCGCTAAGAAATGCAACAAGCTCATCTCCCAGACTAGGAAATTCATTTTCTGTTTGGTTTTCTCCCAAAGTAAGGGGAAGATCGTCGCCACATCCATGACCCCCGTGAAGGGTGCCTCCACAAAACAACAACATTAGATGGATACAGTCATGAAAGAAGACAAGAACATCTTTCCCTCACCCACAGGGGTGTCATTGCACTCTCAGGTTAAACATTAATTCAATCTGACTGCCAGAGCACCTCTACCCAATGGGTTGATAGATCGCCGCTTCATTATGGAAAATTCCAAGTACAAGCAGCGACATGATCAGCATCAGGTACCACATAAGTTTTAAGTGGGCGACAAAGTCTGGTTGCATTTGCAGAAAGAACGCCTTACAAGAGCCCATCAGAAGCCTAAACCACTTCGATATGGTTCTTACGCCATTCCCAAGGCTATGGGAAACAATTCTTTAGTGCACAACATTCCCCCCATTCCTTCGCTTGCACCGAGTGTTCAATGTGGACTGCCCTTGACCATGCTTCCCACCATTACTAGACACATCAGAGGTCGCAGAATAGCTCACCAGGGACCAAGTTCAGCAGAAGTTTCCTCATCTCATGGAGGAACTCAACGCAATGAGGACCATTTCTTCGTAAGGGTGGAGGAATGATCCAGGCAGATGTTGGTGGCCACCCACCTATCCCACTTGGACCCCCACAACTATCTCTTTCAGTTTTTCAGTTTCCTTATTTGTAGCACAATTTACTATTTTTAGCAGTTTTTCGGGTCCTGGACTTCTGGAGTTGTTTTGAGGTCGTAAACGATGTTTCTTGTGAAAACTGGGAGCAACATGGGTCCATGAACCACTGTTACTCTTCTCAAAGTTATAGTCCCCAGATAGATCTTTCTAACGAGCTATGGTGTGCGTCAAACAAAGATCGTATGCCAAAGTTATGACCCCGGGAAGTTGATGTACCAATTTACCCAAAAAGGGGCCCATATTGTGCCGCTTCATCTCCTAGGGTTAGGTTTTTGGATGTTTAGGGTTTTCCATTATTTCTCAACAATAAATAGACCTTCGAGCCTTATTGTAACACAATTCAAAGGCATGTAACCACCACATCTCTTCTCAGAGATAAGCTACCATTTCCCTAGCTAGTTTATTTCCATTTCTATCTATAAGCATATTCCAGTATTTTACATTAATGAAATGAAGTATTATTTCTGTTGCATCTCTGTATTTATGGTTATTTTTGTACTTTATAGGGTTCCTGTTTAAATCCGAATCATGGGAGGATGCGATTTTGTGTACGAAAGTGTTCTTCATAACGAAATTCATTATGTTTGCTTTCAAATGGGATTCCCCTCTCATTGCAAATTGGTTGCGATGAACAAATCCCTGACAACGGGGGTAAGTCCATTTATGAGCTTATCATGCTCAAATTTTTGGGAAGGAATAGTATTGGTTTTCACTTTACACATGGCTCACCATGATGAGTGCTCGTGCTACTCACCTCAATCAACAAGTCTCACCTCTCATGTCCTCGGTATGTTATACATGCATGGGCCTAGACTAAGGGTGGCGAAAATACTATATTTTCGTTGTTGCTGGTGTATATCAATAATAATTCATTTCTTTATGGCGGGAAAGAGAGGTTTATACTAGGTTGTATGTTTTCATTGTATTCTCCTCAGGTTGTCATTGTATGGTTCCATTTTAGGCTCTCATAGTTTGGATATTTACTCGGTTGTATTGTCTCTAATTGTAAGATAGTCACCTCTTCTTTGGCTCATGGGCTTTTTCTCCATAGTTGTCAATGTTATTTGTGCTCTTTCTACACAATTTTGGGTGTGGTCCGTCATTCTAATTTGTGGAAGTATTATCCTCAACGACAACTCTGGACTCTGAGCCTATCAGGATTTTGTTTAGTTTCCCAGTTTTGGTCCGTGGTGTGTAGTACCCAGGTACCTTCTCCATTTGGGTTTGACGGGGAATATGGCTTCATCAGAGTCTGAGTCTTTCAAGTATTTCTAACTCTTTTGTTTCTTGGTGCTCCTAAAGGTTGGGGTTATGGGAAACTTGGGCAGGTCTCATTCTGGAAGTGTCGCGGGCTTCTAATTTTTTTATTTTGTCCACATAAATTTCTCTCATGTTTCACTTCAAGGTTTAGGGTCCATGTCATTCTGGGCTCCTACCCTCCCCTTGCTCTATCTGTCTATGTGATTCAATTTTCAAGTGTCTCTCCTTGCTTTGTTTGTAGGTCATTTGACTATATGGCTCCTCGACAAAGACTTTCTAGTTGCAGGGGTGGCACACCTAGGTCATCCTCTTCATGATGTCGATGTCTGTTTGGATGGGAATCTGTGGCCAATTTATGCAACTCTTTTAGAGGTTTGAGAATAAATTCTTCAATTGGAAGCTAAGGAGTTCAGTGATCATGTTTACCTTTATGATTCAAAGATTAGCTGTAGTAGCCTCGAGTGGGTTCCAGATCCAGGAAAGTTTCATAAGAGAAAGCCTCGTTTCCTTCATTCTATTAGTTTACATCATCAATTGGAAACTCTACTAAGCATGGTCATTCAAGATAAGAAAGTAGACAACTACAAGTTGTTTGGAGATTAGGAGGAGATCAAGACAATAATGAGGGATATTAGGTATAACATGGATGACATTGTGGTTAGATTGAATTACGTGGAGCATTATGTGGTCTTTGATTCTGAAATTAAATCCAATGAGCAACCAAAGGTGCCTACGATCATCAATGCTCCAACTTAGAACTCTCCTCATGCTAACTCTTCTTCCATTTCATTGATTATCATTTTGGACTAATAAATCAATCGTGCGCTCTGTTTTAATGTCTATTTTCCGTGTGCTCTGTTTTAATGTATATTGTGAGGTACAACTAGTTTTTTGTAAGCAATATTATCATGTTTCGTTAATATTGTCGTTGGGTTGATATATGTATTAATGTAGTTCACTTTTGGCACTTTGCATGGCTCAGAGCCCTAATGAAACTCGAGAATTGAAATTGTCTATGTTATAGTTTCTCTCGGATTTTAAAATAAGATACTCTCATCTTGTTAATTTTACCATTCTTAGCCAAATTATGTTTTTTGTTATCTTTAATAGTAGATAAAATCTCAAAAACACTTTTAGATATATATTTAACAACTTCACTATAAAATCTTGTGGTATTAATAAAAATCTATTAAAAAACCTTTAAAAATAATAGCTCAGCAAAAATCCTCTCACGGTCGAAACATATATCAATTCCAACTTCCTACAAACAAATACGACGTGTACAATAGTCCAAATTAAGGAGTATAAACAAGTGGTGGGTAGAACTAGAGAAACCCTTAATCACGAGGAGACAAATGTATCACTTTAAATGCTCATCAATATGATAATTCATTTTACACTTTTTTTTAATGCCACAAATATTTTATTGTTCTACTATATTTAGATTTTATTCAATATTACTTTAACAATACCATATATAATATTTTAATTTTGTTTAATCATGATAATTTAATATCACAAATATTCTATTTTTCAATATATTTGAAATTTTATGTAGCAGTTACTTTTATGTGTAAATATAAACTTTCTTTATTCTTTTTATCGTAATTTTATTGGTTTATATAAAATTAAAAAATACCTAAGACAATAATGATACAAAGGCTACATTCCCCCAGCAATTTTAGGATAATTGAAAGAAAAGCAAAGATGTTTGTTACATCCATAAAGATTTGCCCTTTTGCTTCAACCCAAATTATTGGGTGAAGAGATGCTTCTGAGTGTCCTGTCAACTTCAGAAGCTCCATCAATGAAAAAAAAGAAAAACAATAAAATTCCTTGTGATATCAGATTAGGTTTTCATTATTGGGTCAAGAGATGCTTCTCAGTGTCCTGTCAACTTCAGAAGCTCCATCAATGAAAAAAAGAAAAACAATAAAATTCCTCGTGATACCATATTAGGTTTCAGCTCTCATGAAGTTACACTAAAACTTAAAAGTATGTTGGAGAGAGTTTTGAGCAGATAAAGGAGACATAGATTTGTGTGAAGCATTGTTGGCATTTCTACTTTGCGTGTGGCGAACGCACTAATGGACCACCCGGATAATTCAATTATACTGGCGGACCAACTCATGCGCACTAAACTGGCAAGGTACAAAGCATAGAAATCGTGTTTGGCAAGGGAAAATAGTTTACAATCCCTTGCGCGAGTCGCTGAATCAGAATCTTAAATAAGAAAAGTAAACCATGTTCACATACCTCCGCCCTGTAATGACAGAGCACTTTATATAAGGCTGGGCAGTAACTCTACTGTCTCACATTTTTCTGACCTTTCGTGCTCTGTTTCCTGTCGTCCATTCCAAAACATGGAATCCAACACAGAAATTCAACTGAAGCTTGATCAGAATGGTTGGATTATTCAAATTAAGGAAAGTCTGGATCTAGAGCAAGAAGAAGAAGAAGTGAAGGAATTATGTATGTCCGTGTTTAGTGTGCCTAAAGATTTACTGGCAGTGAAACCTGAAGCATACACTCCTCAGTCGATTTCCATCGGTCCCTATCACCACTGGAGATCTGAGCTCTATGACATGGAGCGCTACAAATTGGAAGCTGCTCGAAGATATCAGAAAAGAATCAACGGCCGCAAGTTTGAGTCTGTGGTTGTGGAGGAGTTTAAGAAGCACGACTGGCGAATCCGGAGCAGTTACCACAAGCTCCTCGACTACAAGGAAGAAACATTGGCGTGGATTATGGCTCTGGACGCAGCATTTCTTCTCGAGTGTTTGCAGTTTTATGTCAGGCAGGCCGACCAAAACTCTGACGTGGATGTCAAGCAATTGGGGCGAATCCTAGATCCGACTGGCACCAGCGCTGCTCACAACTCCATTGTGAGAGATTTGATGATGTTGGAAAATCAATTGCCGCTCTTTCTATTGCAAAAGCTTTTAGAATTGCAGTTGGGTTCTGAAACCCAGGCAGAGGAGAGACTCTACACACTGCTAAGACTTCTGTGTCAAGAAATATCGCCTTTCAGCTTCAAGCTTCCGGAGGATTCGAAGATCCATACAATCGAGAGAGGTCATGTTCTGGAGGTGCTGTACTACGCTATAGTTCCTGTTTGCAACGATCAAAATCTGAATATTCCGAAAGACGAAGAAGACGAGGAGCCTTTTACAGAGGAGATGTCAACTCTTACACGAGCCTTCGATTTGTTATGGAAGGCTGTCTCCTCTTTAAACGTTGGCCCCGTTCGATTTCTCACGAAGTTGACGCATCGCCTGATGAAGTTGCCCTTACGTCTTCTTTCTATTCTTGGGAACCTTCCTGTTCTGAGCGTGTTAAAGAAACCCTTGGCTCTTCTCGTCAACACAGATGCCGCCAAAAATGAGAAAGAGGGAAAAGGGGAGGCGGAAGAATTATCTGTTAAGATCATCCCGCCCTCGCGAGACGAACTGGCTATTCCATCTGTGGCCGATTTATACTCTGCGGGAGTCAAATTTGCTCCTACCAACGGCGACCTCACCTCCATTCAATTTGACGAGAACACTGCGACACTTTACCTTCCAAAAGTAACGTTGGACACAAACACAGAGGTAATCCTCAGAAATCTGGTGGCTTTCGAAGCTTCGGCAGCGCCCGGTGCGATGGTCTTCACACGATACACAGATTTCATGAACGGAATCATCGACTCCGAAGCTGATGTGAGACTGTTGAGACAAAGTGGAATTATTTGCAACCACCTCCATAACGACGGAGAGGTTGCGAGCCTGTGGAACAGCATGGGTAAGTGCGTTCGGCTCACAAAGGTTCGATATCTCGACAATGTTATAGATGATGTAAATAGATATTATAACAGAAAATGGAATGTTGTGGTGGTCGAGTTCGTGAACAATCATATATTCGGGTCGTGGCAATTCCTATCCCTGGTAGCTGCTGCGATACTTATTATCCTCACCTGCTTGCAGGCGTTCTGCTCTGTCTATGATTGTAAAAGTTGGTTAAGCAAGACCAATCTGTTACAAAATTAGACGCACGGAGCAGAGTGTTATAGGGGTCCAAATATGTCAAGGTTCAAATCTGTGCAGCAATCCAATCCAGCACTGCCACTTCTAAGGAATGTTCTATCCAGTACTGCCACCTCTAAGGTGCTCGAGTGTTCTATTTTGCTGGTTTATTGGTATGTATGATTTCATTTACTATGGCCGGTATTCTTGCCTTGGTATTTCACATTTTTTCTTTCCGAGTAAAAAAATAATTTGATTAGTTAAAACAAAATTATATGTTGTAGGGATATTTTTCCTGTACTAGTAAAAATGTAATTTAATTAGTAATTTTATTGGGGAAAACAAAATTATATGTTGTCACTGTATTTAGTCAAACTAGTCAAAACCGGTGCTTACAGAGACCGAATAGACTCGAAGCAATAAAAATAAAGAGCTATTAGATGGAAAAACTTTTTCCTTACCTTTGGCCATCCACCTTGATTTGGAGTGGTCATTACAATTACAAGCTAGTTCTCTTCATTCATCCTTGGATTTTCCTTATCGGCATCCGAATTCAGTTTGTAACATCATGTTTTTTTTTTCAGTTTGTAACATAATGTTTGTAACATCCTGTTGCATTGTTGGGGCTGGGATTCTTGCTGATTCATGATTAGCTCTTCCATTTGCTAGGTTTTTTTTTTTTTTTTGTGGATTTTGGGTTGCTTTATTGATAGGGAGACTTGTTTACTCATTATTTTTTGGCTTTCAGATTGCTGCTTTGGAAATTTCCATTTCTTGGGTTTCTTTACTTGTTTCTTTTTCTTTCTTGGATCTCTCTTAGCCATGAGATGTGAGATGTGTAGTTGTCTTGGTTTTCAACATATTGGGCACCTAAATGACCTGTTTTTAAAGTCTAAAAATTGTGTGTAAAATTATGCAATATTTGCTTTGCTGAAATCCACTTCCACACAGATTTTAGTAAAAATATAGATATTTGACATTAATCTGACTATCGTTATATATAATATTTTGTTCTTACAAATTTAAGTTAAGTTGATTGAAACCAGAAAAAGCCCACTGTCAAAAGTGTAGATTCCATCCATCGTATTTCACATTAATATGGCTATCATTAGGTATAATATTTTGTTCTTACAAATTTCGGTTGATTGAAGCGAGAATAAGCTGCAGTAAAAATATCGTGCAAGAAAATGAAACTGAACGAACTCAAAGCATGAAAATAATTTTACAACCAATTTTCACTCTGAAAATGAACTATTTTACGACGTTTCCGCGTGTTAAAAAAATAAAACTAAATTAATAGTGTTTAGAACATTTCTAGCCGTACATAATATAACTCAGTGTACAGTTATGACATTATTGTTACAAGGTTTTTTTAAATTATAAGACTCTAAATTATAAGATTGTAATGGTCTTTTAAATTACAAGGTTATTTAACCTCTAGGATTGTTATCATTATTTCTTTAAAATTAAAATTATCACTTTTAAGTGCATTCCTTTAAATCGTAGGATTATCCTGGTAAGCCTTTTTACAATTAGGTTGTATAAAGTGAAAATTAAAATGTTTATCTACAACTGTAGAACTATTCATTCAAGACGAGAGATTTTGCACGAGATTATAGAGAGGATTTACCTTGGGAAATCGGTTAATTTTATAATGCAATCTTTCACAATCTTTCACTAGGCTTTCGGGACTTTCGATCACATGTTACTCCGTTGTCCCCGCAACCCTTATATTATTTTTCATTTAAAGAAGTTACAAATGCATGGTACTTTCTAGTATTGTTGGTCTTCATCTTCTGGAATATCTTTATTATCTAATAGCTTTTTATCATTATATACATTTATTTGGAATATTTGATACAACTTTTTGTCAAGACTACACAAAAAGGTAATATTGCTACCACAAAAATTATGTATATTTTGTCCCTTTTTTTTTAATTCTTAGGTGCCAATGAAAAAACATAAATATAAAGCTTTTAGTACCTATGTGTCATCACTATCTTTACAAGATGTTATGCTTCCTGCATTTGTCAAAGAACCATGGTCAAAAGCAATAAATTGGATCATGCCCGCTTCATTCGACACTTCTCTCTTTGACAAAGTGTTTA
This sequence comes from Pinus taeda, assembly GCA_000404065.3. Lineage (NCBI taxonomy): Eukaryota > Viridiplantae > Streptophyta > Pinopsida > Pinales > Pinaceae > Pinus > Pinus taeda. Next base: position 106,730 of record APFE030462717.1, on the reverse strand, counting down.
CTACCCAATTTTCTTCAGTGTAGATGTGCATAAATAATAGACTGTTGAAAAATAGTAGATACCTTAACCTAGTCTATGATTCCCTTTGAATCCCCAAACACCTACAAAACCTAGATCCCCAACTCTTTAACACATAACATAATGTCCCCTAGAGAAATTAATTCAACTTTGTTGTTAGTGCCATTTCTACCCTCCCACCAAAAATGATATAATTTTTCGGGCTCTTGAAAAATGGATGCCCCATATCCACACTATCTTTATGTGCATGCCCCATCAAAAAATCCATCAGGGTACTCCTTCCATATGTCTCTCAATTGGATCGATCTCTTTATCTATTTCAATTTTCTCGGATCGATCCCTCCATAATATGCGACTATGTTAACCATAATCCTCCTGACATCCACCTCTTTCTATTAAAAAATGTTATGATTCTGGCAACATCATATACCTCATAAAATGTAAAAAGGAAATGCAACATGCTCCTATTGGGAATTAAACTAGAAAGATAGACAATCCTTTATTGAATCCTTCATCCATATGTTGTTAATGTTTAATAATTGTGTCACCCCATCCCATACTACAAATGCAAATGGGTACATAAGAAAAAAGTTGATGCACATCCTCCAAATTTTGTATACACATAAGCATATACAAGGGCCAATGAAACCTCTGTGTGTAAGGTTCTCCCATGTGAGCAATTTTTTATGCAGAGCTAGCCAACAAAAGCATTTGAGCTTTTGAGGGATCTCCCAATACCATGCTTTCTGAAACCAAGACAAATTATTTTAAACCAAGTCCATAGATAACCTATGACATATATCACTTACCACAATCTTCCCCTTGCTAATCTGACCCTCCCAAAAGAATTTAACTTCCCGCTTTGACCAAGACAATTTATCTAAAACCAAGTCCATAGATAGCCTATGATACATATCACTTACTGCAATCTTCCCCTTACTAATATGACCCCCCCCAACACAGTTTATCTTCACGCTCTGATAGAAAAATGGCCCTTCACATAACCTGTATATATATTTCTTCCATTCAGCTGCCAATAGTCATGTCAAGCCAATCTCCTTCGCTTTAAGTCACGAGTGAAAGATTGTAAAGAGGTTGTGCACATAAGAGATTTGGCTAAGAAAATAGATACCCAAAAGAGATTTGTGCCCTACACCCTACAACCTTGGGAATTTTATTCAATTCTATTTTTGGAAAAACATTGATTTTCTAAAATATTATTAAACTATAGGTTCTTTACTTACATTTAAGTTTACAAAAGAAATATTTAAATAATAATTTAATTTTTATTATTATTTATAAATGTTTTTTAAAAATATTTTTCAATAACATTTTTTTTCAATAACATTTAAAATATATTAGAAGATATTGGAGTTTAATTTTGTTTTAGAGAAGGGTTATTGTAAAGTTTAGAAATAGTTAATAGTTATATTCTATCAAGTAGTATGTATGAATGGCACAAGATTAGTTATTCTCCTTCTTTATGATGATATTGTCCTTTTTACATAAATGACTTTATGAAATTAATAATATTAGTGTAATATTATATTTTAGTTATCTACTAAAATTAGTAATTTTAAAAAAATACATATTCTACTCCATAAGTTTGCTTACAAGAACCATTTTTTAAGTATTTTCCAAACCAATTTCTATCACAAGTTAAATTGGGAATTTATTGATTTAAAAATATAATAAATGGTAGGGTTGAACAAAAAGTATAAGAAAATATGCACAATTTTATTTTGCAAAAAAAGGTTGTCTTGAAAGCCCTAATTTCCCTAGGGATTTTGTATGTTTAAGAGTTTCAAGGCTATATTTTATACAATTAAAATTTGGTTGTAATTTGGCTAAATCTAGTTAAGCTACTAAGTGATCCCAATGAATAATCACTTTTGGTAATTTTGGTACTATAGGTTAAACATACCATAGGTCATTAAAACCATGTTTCTAAATCATGACTATAGACCTAACTCATTCAACTCTTTCCTGAGCCAATTTTGACCTAACATGCCCCCCATTAAACTTTACTTGGGGAAATACTTCGAATCTAATTCAAGAAACCCACATGACCCCTTTCACTCTAGACTTTACTAATGTTACATATGCGTAACCAAGTCATATAGTAATATTCCCTTTTACATGTAGTAATAAAATTTCCATCTCCAAAAGTAAATTCTTTCTTTATTTCTGTTTTTATCCTAGCACTAAAAAGTATTACCATCCTCTCACCTTTGCACACTCGAAGCCTATTTGTCTACTCTAATAGCATCATTTGCACTAAGAGAACCAATCTAGCTTCTTGCATGGCCTATGACATAGGCAAACCGTACATAGATTCATTGGCATTCATTCACAACCTCACATAAATATTTTTAATAACATATTGTTTACATCTTACAGTAATCTACCAGAAGATCTATATGCGAAAATAGATCCTTCTTGTTGAAGCTATAAGTGACTTTGTAGAAATACCATGGAGATCCCCTTTCAACATCCACATGATTCATTCTATATCTCCACCAATTTTCAACCATTAATATGCCTTTGCTATCCATATCACCAAGGTAATAATAGCCTAATTTTTTGACACATACTCATGCATAAAAACATCCCAACTAGTGGTTATTTCTCTTTGTGGCTACTCATAACACAATCTTGTACCACTACATATGTTGCATCTCTTATGTTTAGGTCTATGAATTTGTCCTTAAAATGTAGAAAACCCTTGGTAGGCTTCATCACTTGACGTCATACACATCCATTCTATCTGACTTTTTTTTATTAATGGGGGTGTGGGCCACTCTTCATCCACATTAATCAACACTTGGTCTAGCATCCAATAGACTATTTCCTATGCGATCTCCTAGGTTGTCGCATAATATTCAACTATGGATTAGCCATGCTCGTGTTCCATCTGTATGATTCTTCACTTAAGCCATTCCTTTTTCCCTTTATTAAGGAAGATAAAATAATCCATGATGGACCATTGTCCCATATAGCTCTATAGCATACCTTCATTCATACACATGTTCATTGCAACAATCCAACACATACTACACTCACAAGGATATTGTCTCACATTTTATTTTGAAGAAATTGGCTCTGATACCACTTTTTAGGACTAAAATGGTAGAGGAAAATATAGTTGATCTTAACAAAATAAAACACATACACATAAGATATCCCTATAAGCCACACCTATAAAGAAAGCTAGTCATGAAACTTTCATTACCATTTTTCTAAATCCAACGAAGCTCTTAGCCAAGTTATACCAACCCTTACTGACTTTTGCAACCTTATAATGGGGGTTTCTAGGCCCACTTACATGCTCTATTACATACAATACTATGGGCAACATACCATGGATCACTAAAACCTTGTGGATGATAACCATGACTATAGCCTATACTCGTTTGAATAATTATCGAGTAAAGATTAACCGAATAGTAGTAAATTGGGGGAGACTTGGACATAAATTAAGAAATTTAGTGGAATCCATCTATAAATTTTTGTAGATCTTTAATTTGAATAATTTGTCATAATATATATTTGATATCTTGAAATCCCATTTTATATAATTTTGTACATCATATTTCAAATTTAATATTACCATATTAATACATGAAATACTAGAATAAAATCATATTGAAATAAAATTAGCAAAGAAAATAACATACCATCCAGATAATGAGCACAAGTTGTTCCATGGGAAAAATCAATATGGCAAAACTGAGATAGAAAGTGAGGCATGTGCTCTACTTTTTTCTTTTTGTTTAGGAAATGAAAACACGAAGAAATGGGCAATCACTATGTAGTTGACATGGACATTGTGGCCTAAATGGCTACGATATATTTTTTGTTCCTTGCTATTCTTAAATGACCAACTCCTCGATGCTTTAATCAACTACGGAATAATAAAACATAGTATAGAATCCTTTCCTATTATAACATCATGTTATTTAACATTTCCTGAAAGTTGTTTAAGGTTTTTGCATTCCTTAACCCCTAATTAGTGTTAGGGTTTTGGACAATCTAAAATCATTTTTCCACATGTGAGTAGTTCCATATGTGTCAGTAATTTCAGATTACGTAGTGTCCACTCGATATCACAGTGGTCACTAACATATGCGAATATGAAGGAGGCATAACTTTAGCATCAAAACTCCAATTGAGGTTATTTTTGCATCATTGGAAATATCTAAATGTTTATTACAATGTTCATAGTTTGAGAACTTTTTTCAAAAATATTTCATCCCAAAAATAGCTAGTTAAGGCCATAAATGGGCTATGGAAGTTCTTCAACCCCAAATCACCAAAGCAAGCCATGCCCCTAAATGACAACTACAAGCAATTAACTCCAACTGTTTCCACCTAGAAGGCACCAAAATGGATGAAAAATTATGTAATGATTTATTATAGACCACACTTGGCGATTTATTGACGACTTTTATCCCAATGAACTTTTATTGAAGGAAGTAAGGAAACATTTCCTCTATCTTCTTCCTAGAGTACCATCTTGCCTTCTCTAGAAGTTGTCCTTTTGACAGAAGATGTGAGAGTTCATAATTCTTATGTTTAGTTATTTTGGACTTTTTCTACAAAAGCATATATTATATTAACTTTTTCTAATAATTTTGTGATAATTCCTCTATCGTAGTTAATGCTTAGTCATAACTTTTCTAGTAATCATGTTTAATATTGACCATATTCACCACTCAATAAATTCCCTTATATGGGGGTACATCGATATTGTGGGCATTTTCACCAACCTTCACCAATGCTTCAAAAAAACCATCCCATAGAGCCTTGATATTCTTGCTAGGAACTTGTAGCCTTTGTTTTTCCAAATACAACATAACTCTCTCTTCCATGTTAAATGTTTTCTAATTTTTGTGCTCATCATGCTAAACCTTGTACTTCCGTATGAGTTCTTCAATGTTTCTTACACTTGCAAATTGATCTTCATTATCGTACCAATGAAAATTTCAACCTTTAATTCTTCTTGTGTGGTCTCTTCCTTCACTTCACCTTGTTGTCCATATATAACATCTAAGGGAGGGTGGAAAATAATCAAGGAATTTTTCAAAAGGGGAATTATTCATATAAGCGTGGACTATGGCATGGGTACAATCTAATGATGGGCTCTCATCGCATTTTAGAGTAAATGCAAACCTAGGAAAACAACAATATATTATCTTGGAGAGATGATTAGAGGCATTTACACAATGAATTTGAATATGCTATAAAAAGATGAAACATTGGAAAAGGAATTAGCTTTCCCAACATATAATTTGTATTTATAGAAATAGTGTCTATGTGAATTTTGAGTTTTCCTAACATTGGTCTACTATTTTCATGAAAAATATAATGCATATGTTTATGCTAGTACAACCTTTGAGTATCTAAATGATGGAATCTTGCTTCAAATTTTTTTAGAGTTGTAGAGAAAGGATTGATCTTGTGCACAT
>APFE030462717.1:77094-100717 GCA_000404065.3 Pinus taeda | reverse complement strand
AAACACTATTAGATTTTTAAAAAGAATATATATTTAGAGTCCACAAAATCAAATCTATATGATTTTGTAGTTTCATGGATAAGGGATTTGTCTAGCCTATGGAAAAATAATGCTAAAATATAGATATATATGTTTTTTTTAAGTGATGTTTCATGTATTTGTATCCCAAACCACTGGGCGTATGATCTCAAACCTAAATACAAAGAAATTAACTCATCATGGATTTCATATTCCCATTGGACAAAAATAATTTAATTCAAGAAACCATGTATACATTCCTAGCATTAAAATCATAGATGTGTTATTAGTGGTAGGATCATGTGCGCATTCCTAGTGCTAGGAACACACATGTGTTGCTATTTTTAGGAGAATTAACACATTGGAAATTTTTAAGGTGGGGTTGGAGAGGAGCGGGTGGAAAAGAGAGGGATAGTAACAAGGCTAATTAAGAGAGATCAATCGTTGATAAAATGAGTGGTTAGGTGAGGGCAAATGAGAAGAGTAGAGAGAGAGAGAGAGTTCTGGGAGACACATGGAGGAAAATTGAGACAAATTTGTTGTGGTGTTGTTGTGAAGGAGGGACTAAGGGAGGGAAGGATGGATAAAAAGAGAGATATGAAGGGAGAGGGAGGAGGGAGAGCATGTGTGAGTCGGTGGGTGAGTGAGAGTTATGGGACAAAGAGAAAGAGAGTGTGTGTTTGTAGTGCTAGGGACACATGAATTTTCTTGTTGCTAGGAAGGTGTACACATTCCTATAGTTGGGAACTTTAACACATGGAAAATAATTGAGGTCGAATTGATTGAAAGGAGGAGGGGGAGAGAGGTCAGGATAGAGGGTGTAAAGGAGAGAGAGGGAGAGAGAGAGTGAGAAATTTGTAGTGAAGAATGAGTAAGAGGAAAAGTGGGGAAGAGAAAGAGAGAGAGTGAGAGTCAAAATGTGAGGAAGATGGAGAAAGAGGGTGGTGAAGGGAGAGAGAGGGAAAGTGTGGAGGAGGGGAGAGATATAGAACTGAAGGGGGGTCATTTTGAAGGAGGTATTGAGGGAAGGAATGGGGAATAGAGAGAGGAAGAGAGATTTAGGGGGAGTGAGAGAAACATATAAGAGGGAGATAGAGAGGGGGGGAAGGAAAGTGAGATGGAGAGTACGTGGTTGGGAGAGAGAGGAAGAGCGATATCTAGACAAAAGAAGGGGAGGAGAATGAGAGAGGGGGAGGGAGAGAGGGATATAGGGGGATAGAGAAAAAAGTAAAGAGAGAGAGAGAGAGAGAGAATAAAAAGAGATGAAGGGGGTGTAACAAAGCAAGTTCCTTAATGTTGGATTACAGATACAAGGTATCAAAATGTTTCTACTTCATTAGCTTAACAATCAGCTCTGATACCACTTTGCAATATACCTAACCCACTAATCCTTCACTATAGATATGAGGAATCTCATTTCCCTTAAATAATTTTATTGAATTAGTTCCCACACATTTTATAATCACCATCCACAAAACCACATTTTGTTGGGACGTTTCATCAGGTAATCTATGTGCACTATTTATTTATCTCAATCCCCAATCTTCCATAGAGTATATCTTAGAAATCATAGAGGACAAAAATATGAAATTTCTACCACAAGTACCTTGAGATATGTCCTTTATCTCCTACAATTTTCATAATTTGGAAACTCTTAGAAAGAAATTTTTCTGAGCTAACTTGTTTTGAGGTCTGATTTTAGGAGCATTCAAGAGACTTTATTTCTATAGGGCATGTCTTTAAAAATAAAAAACCAAGATCTAAGAATTGAATGAGATGATCAGTAGGATGTCCCATCACTATGGTCCAATTTTTAGCCTCTGGAACCTCCTAGAAGAAAAATTATATTGAAAATTCCAATTGTGATTAATTAATGGTTATGGAAATTAGCAAAGGAAATGGCAAAGGCTTTCGAAAGTCATGAGGCATTATTTGGTATTTTGTTTATCTAAATAATGAAATGTAGGAGAAAAGGAAGGTGAAAGGTCACATGTTGCATGTGAGGAGGAAAATGAAGGAAAATAAAGGAAAAATAAAGAAAATAGAGGCCTCATTAACAAAAAGGCTTTTGAGGATCAATTCATGGCTTTTGCTAGTTTTAGACTTTTGTCAGTTTTAGCTTGGAGCTATCTATTTTACTCTCTCTCATACTCTTGGAAAATTAGATTTTTCCTTGGAGCACTCTTGGTGGAGTCTTTCATAGTTGGGATTTTGGAGAAAGAAGGAAAAGGAAGAGTAGGAAAGCACAAGAAGGCACTAGGACCAACAACTACAAGAAGTTTTGCTTGCATCTGCCCAATTGCATGTATCATTTCCTTGCTAGTTTTGGAATGCATGACATATGCATGTGGTTTCTTGGTTATGATCTGTAATTGGCATGGAGTATTTCTTATATTAATGTTGGATTTTCATAGCCTTTCCATTTCCTTAATAGCCATGGTGTTGTGGGCATCTTTCCTTTTACTTTCTAGTTGGTTCTCATGTTCCTTATGGTTGTGGGTTGAGTTACTAGTTCCTGGAACCCTTGGTTGGATAAACATTGGAAACCTTGTAACAACTTGGGTTGATTTAATAGTCTTAGAAGCCTTGGTTGGAAACACTCTCAAGAAGCCCTTGGTAGGTTGAGTTACTAGTCCTGGAAGCCCTGATTTGAAAAACACTCTAGAAGCTCTACAACACTTGTGGGTTGAGTTACTATTCTTGGAAGCCTTGGTTGGAACAAACACTCTAGAGCCTTGGACAACTGGGTTAGAGACCAATCTAATGATGGTTAGTGATATCCGACCGTGAGGTTGAAACACTGGTTAAGGGTTGAGGTTGTTTGTCTTGTGGATGCCTGGTTTAGTTTTGCTTTAGTTCCTTCATGAGATTCATGCTTGGAATTGACATGGGGGTGATTGGTTGAAAGAATGATTTGGTTTAGTTAATCTATCGTTGGGTGGTATGTGGAAGTCCCAAACTTGGTTGCATTTTATATATGTTAATATGATATTATTCACTCTTGTCTTTTATGGGTAAATATACTTGTCTATATGTAGTTTTTATGGTTGTTATATCATTTTTATTATGTGGGTTGTATGTTGTTTATGAGTATGTTTTATGATAGACTTGATGTATGGATCTCATCATGTTTTCATTTGTAAATGAATGAACAATGAATATATGACCTAATAGATGAAAATGTAGTTATCTTGATAAGGCATTAGTGCTTCCTTGCTATTCTCAGATAAGTATGAGACCCCTATGCTTAGATCCATTGTTATAACCTGTAGGATGTATATATGTGACATGTTTGACGAAATCCCTATCATGGCTAGTAGGGCTCTAGTCATGTCATTTATCAAGTTTTTTCATTAGTACCTTGGTTTCAATGGTATTTATCATTTCAGAAAGTTTCTTGAAGTTATGGGCAGTGGCCTGAGTCCTGGCCTTGGAAAGGTGGCACAAAATCAGGGGTCAATGGCTCAGAACTAGCTGAAAATGCCACAGTCCCTGGCATGCCCTCATTGTGGGAGAGACTCGAAGGCCTTAGTCACATGCGCGCCTTATCATGGGAGCGGCTAGGGATCTAGGTGAGTGAAATGTCAAGTTGTTTCAGGGGTTGATCACCTGGAAAGGTTGGTTGGCTCTTGGAGGTTCTATATCATGTGTGGAAGGTCAAAATGGTTTCGTTTGGTCAGTTTCACAACCTTAACTATACATGGGGATTTGAATCATGTCATAGTAGCCTCTCATCACATGCTTGCCCCAACGAACCAGTTAACTTGGGTAAATGTAGGAGGAGGTGGTTACAGAGTGGTATCCGAGCATGGTTCACCCCTTGGACTAGATGGGCGGTGTGTTGGTCATGCATTCATGTTGGTTACATATATGTGTTCTTTATGATTGTGTTCTATGTACTTGTTGTGTATGCATGTTGTTGGTCATGGCTGCAGTGGTGTCACCATGTGAAAGTTTATGGTGAGTTATTGGATGTGGTTTTCATGAGTGTATGTCGGTTATGAATTGGTTATGCATGTCGTGGTTGTAGTTGTCATGCATGAGGTTATGGTATGTGGTTGATATGGTTATGAATTGATGATTGGATAATGGTTGAAATGATGATTAAATGTTAATATGTATGGGATATATATATGACATATTTTATAATGATATATATATATTGCGCTAATCCGGTTGGTCTTGCAGAGAAGATATCCTCCCCTGAACTACACTGAGGTATGTTGGTTTGTTTAATATTTGGTTTAGCTGACATGATATGCCTGGCAAGAAGAGAAGAATAAAGATGACTAGAAATATGGTAGAATACAACTCACGATATTCTCCCTATAGATTAGATGAGCAGGATGGTGAGGCATATTCTCCTGACATAGTAGACACTTTGACAAGTTTGAAGGCAAAAATAAGAAGTTGCAAATAAGATAATGACTGAATCATTGAATCACAAAAGAGACTTGCTAAGGCACATGAGAAATAACCACAGGTCAATGTGGTTATTCTTTAGAGCTTGTTAGACTTGTAGAGATAGGGACCACATAGAATCGGTCATGGGAAGGAGGATAGTACTAATGGAGAATATGGTAGTATTACACACGGTGGGCATAGGTTGGATAGAGATGGCACGGTTAGAGATGGTCGATTCTTGGATACACCTAATGAACGGGGCAGTGGACATGGGATTTTATCTAGTTCTGGTTCAAACAGGTATCATTGTCATCATCGTTATCATTCTTACAGGAGGAGTGACAGGGATATTTGATGGATGAGTTCAAGAAAGAAAAGGAACCTACATTTAATGGGGAAATGAGAAGTCACAGGATGCAGCAACATGGTTGCTTGGGATGAACAAGGTCTTTATATTATATGATTACTTAAAGAACATGAAGGCCATAATATCTACATTTAGTCTTAAAGGTAAAGAAGATATCTGGTGGGAAGATGTAAAGAATGTCATAAGTATTTATGTAGAGGAGTTGACTTGGAATGAGTTCGAGAGACTATTCAAGAAGAAGTGTCTATCAGAGAGATACTATGATGATAGGGAAAAATAATTCTATGAGTTAAAGATGGGATCTATGAGTGATGAGGAGTACACTAGCAGATTGTTGGAGTTATTAAGGTATGTGCCTTAACTCAAGGAGGAGAAGGCCAAGATTCAGAGATTCATCAGCGGGTTACCATTACCATTCAAGGATAGGATTGAGTTTGATGAACCTAGATCATTAGAGGATGCCATCCAAAAGCTAAAGCACTGTTATGAGTAATCAAAGTGTATATCTAAGACTAATGAAAAGTAAAAATTTAATGCAAATAATAAACGAAAATGGGACAAGAAGAGAACAAGACCTCAATATACAAGTAACAAAGAGAATGGAACACCACATAAGAAGTTTAATGCATCTGATAGAGGACAAGGATTTCAATCTAAGGAGAAGAACAAGGGTGATGGTTGGAAGCTCTTGCAATGTTAGACTTGTGGAGGAGAGCATCGCAGGAGAGATTGTCCACAACATCATGGTGGCAAACCGCATATCTACAGTGCTCAAGAGGCATAGACAGTGGGAGATGTTCGACAAAGTATTCCATGGATTTATACAGCATTGGAAAATAGGCACACAAATCACGAGGCGTCTATTATTGAGTTGGATGGTAAGATTTGTGATTAATTTATTTCTATTTTGATTGACCATGGATCTAATTATTGTTATGTTAATCCTGACTTGGTTGATAAGTGTGGTTTGAATAAAGAAGTGCATGTAGAGTCTTGGTTAAACAATGTAAACTTTGAAATAGGAATTGATACGATTACCCGTTTCATAGAGGTAGCAAAAAAGTGACCCGATTTTAAAAATATTTTTGACACTTTAAATTTTCTTATGTATCAAATATAAATATTTGTTTTTAAATGTTAGTGATTTTCATGCCGATTTTGAAATGTGTTGATGCAACATCAACTTTTTTTTTAGAGGGCTTATTTTTGACAATTTAAATTTTTTAATACACAACAATTTTTGTAGTTGTTTTATTTATTTTTTTAAAATGTTGGTTACTTAAAAAAACAAATATAAAAGTATATAAAAAAGACCAAAAAACACAATAGAAAATTAAAAAAATGATCTCTTAAACATAAAACATTTCAAAAACAAAAATAAAAACCAAAAACTTTAAAAAATTACAAAGATGACGAGAGTAAATAGAAATTCTTCAAAAAGCATTAACAAACTCTAAAAGATAAACAAACTAGATTAAAAAAAAAATTAAGAAAAAAACAAAAATCTATTAAACATTAAAAGAAATAAAAATATACTCAAAATTAAAAAAATAATGAAATATATATTTATTATATCTATAATATAATATATATATTATATAAATAATATACGATAGTATTCAAATTAAAAACAAAAAAATTATTTAAAATTAAAATGAATATCATGACGTTTGTAAAACTATCTTTAACAGACCTAATTTTAAATTAGAATTATTATATTTAAAATTTAGTATTAATTTCAGTATATAATTAAATAAATCAACTTTGAGAAACTAACACACTAGTTATTTTATTTATGTATATATTGTTAACCTAATTAAAATCTATTTCCATAAAGAAAGAATAAATTAAAATAATTATTTGATATTACAACTAATTTATTATTTATAATAAATAATAATACTTTAAATAATATCACTCACTTATTTATTTACCTGATTTTATCTATTTCCATGATAAAATAATTAATAATATTATAATGAAAAATAATAAATGAATTAAAATGATAAATAATATTAGATAATAATATTAAATTATAAATTTGACTTGGGTCCTTTAGTCGAAATTAGTCGTTATTCGAATTTAGCCGTTGGAGTCTCTGCTCAGAGTATTTAATAGGTTTAGCTGGATCCGTTTCTTCAACTTGTCCTCACGATGAACCACACTAGTTGGTTCAAAACGCATTGACAAATGTGTGTCTACATGTCATTTACGCCGAAGTTATTCTTTAAACTATTATGGATAACAGAAACCTCAATTTAACTAAAAAATAGAAAACATTTAAGTTTATATATAATATCAATATATATAACAAATAAAGGTTTAATTTATTTATATTTAAAGTTGTACGCAATTTGTTTAATATAATTATTTTATATAATATATATTATTAGATAGTATATATATAGTATTATTAATTGCGTTAAAAGAGACAAAATTGCACATTTTTATTTTAAGAAAAAAATTAAACATATAATTTTTGAAAAAAAATATATATTTTTATTTTAAAAATAGAAACAATTTGGATTTTTTTAAACACTAGACATTAAATTTATTTTTTTTCAATACGTATTTTTTTTTAAAATTAATTTTTGGGCCTAGCTTGCCACCGCTTGATCACCTGTCAGGGCGCGTCCCTGTTCGGTGGAGTTGTCAGCAGCTCTGCCGCCCAGGGTCGTGTCCCGACGGGTGGTTGGGTGACGGCAAGTCGATTCCGAGAATCGGGTTGCCAAAAGCTCTGCCACCTAGGGCCACGTCCCCATGGGCAGTCAGGCAACAACAAGAGAATTCCAGGAATTGGTTTGCTGCGCCCCCACGGGCGGCCAGGCGACAGACAAGTTGGGTCCAAAAATTAATTTAAAAAAAATGTATTTAAAAAAAAATAATTTAATACCTACTTTTTAAAAAAAATGGCATAAATGTTTTTTTTTATAAAAATACTATATTAGTAATATATATGATATATATATTGTGTGTGTGTGTGTGTGTGATTTTTTTTTTTTTAATAAAATGGACAATTTTTTTAAACAAATATATAGTTTTTAAACATTTTAAATGTTTATTTTATTTTCTTTTAAATTTCGCATTTTCTATTTTATTTTTTTAAATTAAAAAATTATATTTTAAAGTTTACTTGTTTATGTTTGTTTCTTTTTTCTTTATGATATACGTTTTTGTTTTTGTTTTAGAGTTTTTTTAAATAGTTTTTAATGTTAATCTTAGTAGTTTTTTAAATTTTTTTGTTAATTTTTTAATTTCTTTTTTTTAATCGTAGTGTGAGCTTTTTGTCTTTTTGCAAAATAAGTTTTTGCTTTACACAGATAATAATATATATAATATATACTAGTAGTATAGATATATATATATATATAATATTTCTGATTTTTCTTATTATTATTACTTATTTTATATATTTAAAAAAACATATTTCTAATTCTATCTTTTACTTAGAAATAATTTGTTTTTATTTTCAACATTTTTTGATTGTTTTATTTATTTATTTTATGTGTTGTTTTTAATATATATTTTTATTTACATTTTGTTATTTTTTTTTTCGTATTCATATATATATACATGTTTTTATTATTCTTTTGAAATTTTAATGTTTTTTGGAGTCATGATAAAATCTTTTGTACCATTAGTTCAAAATGTTGAAAATTTACCCTTAAAAAAAAGGTGTTATTTCAGCATCAACACTTTTCTTTTAGATGATGTTTTTTGCACATTTTTTGTACAAAAAAATGGTTTTCACTGCCATTTTTAAAACATGTTCAAAATTTACCCTAGAAAAAAAAAGTGTTATTCCAGTATCAACACTTTTTGTTTTTGGCACTGTTTTTCACATTTTTTTGAGTTTTTTTTTGCTAGAGTTCTTGTTTTGATTTTATAGTTCCCATTTCAAAGTTTATATCATTGTTAAAGTAGTTGGATACAAGTACAAAGAAGAGAGTTCATCATTGGGTAAGAGCTTGTGCATTTTATTTGAATGGTATGTCTATATCAACACATTTGAATGTATTTCCATTGGGATCATATAGTATGTTTTTGGGCATAGATTGGTTGTATCTTCATAGGACCAAGGTGGATTGTTAAACAAGGCTATTGAGTGCCTGGATGACAATGGGGAACAAAGAGTCTTGAAGGGTAAGAAGAAGGAAACATCCGTTAGAATGGTGACAACTATGTAGGCGAAGCACAACCGTAGGAATGAGCGTGTGTTATTCGCAGTGCATATATCCAATAAAAATGGTAAGGAAGTTGAGGATGCAGATGTGTTGAGTAGGTACCCATTTCTACAATAGTTTCACAATGTGTTTCCAACAAATATTTTAGAGTTGTTACCTCATAGGTAAGTGGAATTTTCTATTGAGTTGGTACTACGGGCAATGCCGTTATCAAAGGCACCTTATAGGATGAGCACACCGGAGTTAGTGGAATTGAAATTTTAGTGGAAGGAGACGCTTGACAAGGGATACATTAGGCCAAGTCTGTCACCTTGGGGTGCACCAGTGTTGTTTATGAAGAAGAAGGATGGTACGATAATGTTATGCATTGATTACAGACAGTTGAATAGAGTGACCATCAAGAATAGGTATTCGATGCGGAGGATTAATAAATTGTTTGATCAATTTAAGGGAGCAACAGTGTTCTTGAAGATTGATATGAGATCAGGATACCATCACGTACGCATTAAAGAAAGGGACATTTACAGGACAACTTTCCGAAACGGGTATGGGCATTATGAGTTTGTTGTAGTTCCATTTGGTTTAACTAATGCTCCAGCTACTTTTATGTGCTTGATGAATAATGTGTTGTTTCCTTACCTGGAAAAGTTTTTTATTGTATTCATTGATGATATATTGGTATATTCTAAGAATGAGGAAGAACATGTCGAACATTTAACAACAGTATTAAGATTTATGAGATTAGAGCATTAGTTGTATGCTAAATTTACTAAATGCAGTTTCTTTCAGACAACAATACATTACCTGGAAATGTGGTTTCCAAGGATATAATAGTTGATCCGGAAAAGATAAGGGCTATCATGGAGTGGGAAGCTACTTGAAATGTGGATGAGGTAAGATCATTCATGGGGTTAGAAATTTATTACAAGAGGTTCAATAGGAGCTTCTCATAGATGTCCTATCCTATTACGTTGTTGCAAAGGAAAGGTAAGGAATCTGAATGGACAAAGGAATGTGCGACCAGTTTTGAGAAGTTGAAGTAGTTATTGACAAATGCTCTAGTTTTAAAGATTGCAAACACGGATAAAGAGTTTATGGTATGTACAAATGTTTGCAAGAGAGGGCTTGGTGGAGTCCTTATGCAGGAAGGACATGTAGTATGGAATCCCTTGGTTGGTATATGGCAGGATACACGGTAAAAATCGGTTGTATAAATGAGAGTTTTGGGCCTAGGAATTGCTTGAACGGTAATGGAAGATACATAGTAAAGCCTGAGGAAGCCCTGGTTGGTTTTGTTGTGAGTCCCACATTCATGCTTGACACGAGGGTGATTGGCTCAAAGAAATATTTCATTCAACCCAATCTATGGTCAGGTGGTATGTGGAAGTCATTGACTTGGTTGGATTTTTCATATGTTAATAAGATGTCTTTTCCCTTGTATTTCATGAGTAAATGTATGTGTTATTACATGGCTTTATGTTTGTTATATCATTGTTATTTTTTTGGTTATATGTTGGATATAAGCATGGTTTTAAGACAAGCTTGAGTTATGGCTCTCATCATTCTTTGGTTAGTAAATGAAATCTTAATGAATGAATGACCTAATAGATGATATTTAAAATATGGTCAGAAGGCATTCGGCCTTCTTGACGATTCTTAGATAAGTATGAGACCCGTGTGTTCAAATTTCAATTTATGACATGTAGATTTCATGTTCATCACGTGTTTGATGGAATGTGTATCATGTTTAGGCCTAGTTAGGTTAATTTATTGTCTAATTTTTGTATGGAGGGATTTTTATTTGTGTCATGTATCATTTTTGAGAGTTTAATTAAGTTTTGGGAAATGGCCTATAGACTAGACCTGAAAATGTGCCTAAAATCTAGCGGTTGCAGACATAGAATTAGGTGAAAAATATTCTAGTTGCTCCCTTGTAGGCTTGTGCATGTGACTAGAAGGTTATAGTCAAATGCCAATAATTTTTTTTAGCATCTAGGAATCTAGGACACAAAAACAATGGTTTAACTCAGGGTTTGGTCACCTAGAAGGGTGGTTTAGCCCTTAGGGGTCCTGTAGCACATGAGGGGGGTTAGTAAGGATTTTCTCTTTTGTCGATTCCACTTCCTTAAGGTGATATAAAAAGTTGAATCATATCACGATAATTATTTGTCACATGTTTACCCTAGTAGGCTAGTTAACTTGGGTAAATGTGGGAGGAGAGTGTTTTTGGCCTAGAAATTGATCGAGAGTGTGATGTTGCACACTGCTATGACTACCAACATTTGTACAACAAGATAGCTTCCTGGATTGTTTCCTAGAGTGAAAAATGTGTTTCCAAAGTTGATCCTACACATGTTCTTCTATGGTCCATAGTATTTTAGGATTGCAATGGAGAATGGAGTCCAAGGAGCAAGGCGAAAATGGCATGGCAACATAAAGATCCCTGGGGATTTTTTGCACCATGAAGTTCAATTGGAGGTGTTGTCGAGAACCACTCAGCTCCACAACTACTAACATTTTTCATGAACTCTCATGTTCAACCAAAGATATAGTCAACTCCTCCATTCATTTTCTAGAAGATTCACTACAAACCTCCTCCTTGAAGTCGACTTTGTCAATTAGTAGCATACTCATTTGTTGATAAAATCAACCAAATAGAGAAATTGATTTTTTGTGAGTCATGGAAAAACATGCCGAAAATGGAAATGACATGATGACATGCAGAGAGAGAAATAATGAAGGACACATGTTCTAGTTTTATGTCATGAATCAACACTCTTTCAAATGTTAAAAAGCATCATGAGTGCATTCATGCATTGAATATCCATAAATATATTGAATGGGACAAAATATAATGCAACAATAGGACCAATACTTCCATCTTGGTCAAATGTATAGTTGACCTCAAGTTCACGATTCAATATATATATTGTGTAATAGTGGACTAGATTGACTGTGAAATTGACAATGTCAATGCTAGTGGAATAGCTCGAATAAAAGGTAGTCAACTGTAACATTTAATTAGTTGGTTCTCCCAATCCATGGCTCCATATATTCAATAGAAAGATGGAATTAACTTTCCTCATAAATTTAATTTACTTCTAAATTACTGTTGAAACCTCAACAAATCGATCTTTAAGTTCCTATAACAATGTTGTGCTACGTTTCAAGTTTGTCTTTAGTCGAGCATTGTCACTACAAGCAATTTTCCAAGCAAAGAAACTTTTCTCAAGTAGCACGTATTGGATTTTAGCATAATTCGAATTGAAATATTTCTCACGGGCTTTTACAAACATCATTAAAAAGTCTCTTGCATGTCACAAGAAGTTTGAACTTGTAGCTTCTTTATACTTGTAAAATAATATTCCCCATTTTTCTTTCTTCTTGTAGGATTTCTTGCACAACTTATTGCAAGTCTTTGGTATTAGTCTTAGTAGCATCCAAGAACATTCACGAGTGTCAACGTTCTATTTCTTGAAAAATTTGTCTTGCAAAATTTTCATTTAATTCATCCTCTTCAATTATAGGTTTGAACCACCTTCATTCATTGTTGTCGTCACCCAACCAATTGGAGAGGCAATGATGCCAAATGTTATAAATATATGATAAACAAGAAAAAACTACATCTTGATACTAGAAAGAACACACATTATGAGAATACACAAAAAATAACATGATATGTGAATGAATTCCAACCATGTTTCCATTATAGCTAGTATACATTTATATTAATAAATGATAATGTTGGAGTGGTTGTACCTAATCTCAACCAACCTTAATTTACTAAGAATTACTAACATTTACACAATACATAATATATGATGACAAGTATAAGACTAAGAGACCCCTCAACACCAACTCATATTAGGTAAGACTAGTGAAAATTGTGTTCTTGGCCATTACATTATAATTGTATGCTCTCTTTTCATAGGGATTTGTAGGTTGAGTTGTTATAACAATGTATCTAGGTTATATTTTGGCCCATACATCCACTCCTAGAGACATGATATAACAATCCTAGTGACAATTCCATGTAATAAAGGTTAATAAAGGAAAAATAATAACCACGTTTGATGGCACACTTATTCCAAGCTGAATGTTGGCCAAGACATCCTATTGTGGGTGTTCATTGGTTTATTATGGTTCAGGAAATTGGAAAAGGCAATGGTGAAGGATTTGGAAAGGAAAAATGGAACTTTTGGCACATTTATTTATGAAAATAATGGAAATTAGGAGAAAAGGGAGGTGTAAGGTCATAGGTTGCATGTGAGGAGGAAAATGAAGGAAATAATGGCCTTATTAATAAAAAGGCTTCTGAGGGTCAGTTTGTAACTTTTTTCAGTTCAATTTTGGAGCTCTCCCATTATTCTCTCTCTCTCTCACTCACTCTTGGAAACTTAGAGTTTTCTTGGATCATTTTGGCATTGAATCAAGAAAGACAAAGAAGGTAAGAGGAGGGAAAGATGAAGTAGGGACATATAGGATCAAGAAACTACAACATGATTATTTGTAGATATCGATTCACATGTGTATTTTCCTTGATAGATTTGGCATGCATGTTATTGCATGTGGTTCTTTTGCTATTATGGCATGAGTTTTTGCTAGTGTAACAATGTTTTCATCCTAGTCTTGCCATTTCCGGATAGCCATGGGGTGATGGGGTTCTCATGTTTTGGTTGAGTTGCATTGCCAGATGGATTCAAGGTTGAGTGAGGTGGATCTCTGAATGATAGAGCACATGACCTAGTGGTCCCTGAACCAAAATGTGGATCATGGTAAGGACACTGGCTTAGCGACCCTTGAGCTAGACTATGGGTTGTGTAATGTTAGGATTGTGTTGCCTCAATGGGCCTAGGAATCCTTCCTGATGAATGGAAGGATATACGGTAAAGCCAAGAGGTGGTTTCTCTCCGTTGAGCCTAGTAATCCTAGGTTTGGGATATGCGGTAAAGCTTGGAGAGTGGGTCTTAGTTTAGGGCCTATTGATCTAGGTTTGGATTGTGGTAAAACTTGAGAGACTAGGAGACAGGAAAATTCCTCACAGTGCAGATGGAGAAATTTGTTGGCATCCATTCTTGTTTGGCCTAGTGATCGAGTGGAGATCATGGTAAAACATGTTATGACATTTTTATTGTGTTGGCCTAGTGATCCAGGATGGATCACGATAAATCCTAGTTTATATTGATGAGGGTGAGGTGGTTTACCCTTAGGATGCCCTGATTGGTTCTTTTTGTTTGAGTCCCACATTCATGCTTGGAATATGGCACGAGGGTGAATGTATGAAGAGAGATTTGGATCAGCCATTTTATGGTCGGGTGGAACATGGAAGTCCCATCTCGGGTTTGGATTTTGCATCATTAATGAGAGGTTATTTCTCCTTGTATTTTTATAAGTATTATATTGATTTATATGTGGATTATACGGTTGTGATTTCAATGGTATTTTTGTTGCTATTATGCTGGTTATGAATGTGTTTTATGACAGTGGCTATGTATGCCTCTCATCATGTTTTTACTTGTAAATGTTTAGACAGTGTATCTATGACCTAATAGATGATAATGCAACAATTGATATGAGGGAACAATGGTTCTTAGCGATTCTCAGATAAGTATGAAATCCCTACACTTAAATATGTTATTTATGCATGTAGATTACATATTTGTGATATGTTTGACGAAATGCCTATCATGGCTAGTAGGGGTTTGGTTAAGGGCTTGTTCAACTATTTGCTTTTGCATCATTTTTTCCCTGTTATCTTACTGTTTTGAAGGTGTCATTTAATTCTGGGCAGTGAATGAGATTTGGGCCTGAAAAATTCACTCAAATCCCAAGGACGATGGCACAACACTAAGAAAAAAGTCCCTGGATGCTGGCATGCCTTATCATGAAAGTGTCGAGAGCCTCCTGGACACTGGCAGGCCTATCACATGAGAGTGTCTAGAGGTCAAGCCATCAAAAACTTCAGTGGGGCCTAGGGGTTAGATTCCTGAAGTGTTAGGATGGTTCTCAGGGGTCTTGTAGCTGATGTGGAAGGTATGTATGTTGTGTTTATGTTGATTCCATTTTCTTAAGTTCACATAGGAGGTTGAATCTGATCATAGTAGCCTCTTGTCACATATTTACCCCCGTTGGTCGGTTACTTGGGTAGCTGTGGCAGGAGGGTGTTACACATGATGTATGATTCCATTATAACTCTCCATAATACATAATTGACTCCATCAAAGTTTGGTACTTTACTTGAGTATATATCCCAACTTGCCTAATTTTCCATGATTCCCAGCAAATCTACCTTCCCTCTATTAAACTATTCCTAAAGGAATCATTGAGAGAGGTTGGGTGAATTAGTAATTCGAATTTTTTACTCTTTAAACAAACATCAGACAATCACATAATAAAATTCATTCACAATTATACATAGTGATTTTATTATGGAAACCCTTCTAGAAGAAAAAACCACCAAATCTTGTTTTTATCATGATGTAAATTCAAAGCAACCATTTTTTTTACATCAATTATTTTGTGAGAACCCACTCACAAGAGGCTCAACCCCCTCAAATTAACAAGCACCAACTTTCTTAAAGGCACCTAATCTTATATCTGCAAAGGAATCAACTTATTATTGCAAGTTATATCTACTCTTTCATGGGATTTTCAAAATAAGACCTCTTTCATTTTTATTTAATTTACATTTACATTTTTTTTTACATATAGTCACTTCAATTTTTGTAGCTCACATATGCCTTATCAGGATATTTTCTCTTCTACGGGTACACACATAGATGCAATTTATAACACTATTTATTTTGCTTAGTCACTCATTATCTAGTTTGGTTGTTCTCAATTGCATTCACTCCAATCTCTGAGCTGACTTTGGTGGTCTTACACATGCACTTCAATTCACTATTGTTCTTCCTTTTCACTCCAAGTTCACACCACTCAAGAATAGGTACATCAATTACTCTTCTTCAACTCGAGGGGTCTTCAGTTCATTCCAGTTGCAGTTTATTGTAGATATCCTCTAATACTTTGATCCATCACATTAAAATGCCAAGAAACTCACTCACTTAATTCCTCCAGTCACACCATTCATTTAAATGCTTATCATTATTCTGTTGTGATTGTGCCATCACAAAAAATCAATATTGTGTTTCTATTTCTACAGGAGGCTATCCATCACTTCACATTAGCAAATTAGATCTCCTCATTTGTGTCTTTCTTCATTGCCCAAATGTGCAATGAACTCTTTTCTTTCATAACTGATCTCAGAGCCAAATTCTTAATAGTAGAAAACCTAACTATCAGGGCTCCTTCTTTCATAATATCATGTCTGTGATCTAAACTTTAATCCAAAACGTCTTTATTCTCATATTCAATTTTGGGCCTTGTTTGGTGTTACACTTGAGCATACCACCTGAAATTCGAACACCTGGATTTTCAAGATACCAAACTAACTCATGTTTGAGTTCCATTATTATTCCACCACGAGGTCCAAACTCCAAACTTCCTAGACAAGTATCTCGTTTTAGCCCCATTACTTGATTCATGTAGAATTTTGAAAACTCTATAACACTCGAAATCAACTCCAAACAAAACACTTTTGCATAAATCTTGATGTTATACCACATCATCTAATATTGATAACCTAACATCATCACTACCATGTGGATTCCTCTAAGTGTTTCCATGTGTCACTTTGATTTGGTCCACTTGGTCATCTAAAAAAGCCAAAACTAACTACCATGTGTCACTTGCACATTGTCTGATGTCATCATCCCCATCTAGTGAGTGCCACCTCACTAACCACATCAACAATATGTACAAAATATAAAGAAGGTTGGATTCAGGAAATTCCTTTTTGGTGCACTAAATCTGAGCATCCTAAACACCTGAACTCCAGAACAATTAATTAGTCTGAACAATTGAACTTCCCTGAACAATAAAAATACCTTCAACAAATGCAAGGTTCATCCCTTTTACTATGTGCTTCTTATTTTCCTCTCAAGGAGCCTGAACCTATGAACATGTTCAACACGTAGAAGTTTTCACACTATCACATACCATTGGAAAGGTGTTTATGAGGAACATCCAACCATGTAGTTTGTAGTGACATTTGACTTGATCTTCTGCAGAAAAAGTGCCTTCAACCAATAGGTCATTGAACCATCCATCCACTACGGCTACAATTATAATGTTTTTAAGAATTATTCAATTATTATTCTACTATGATGGCTCTCTCCCAATGATCTAAACAACTAGCTTGATGTTTCTCTTGTCATGAATGATTTTACATCAATCTCCAAGATCAATCACTAGTTCCAATCAAGGACAACAATGTGTTCAACAATCTCCAACACACACTGTGTCCAACAATCTCCAACATCATGTCCAACATCAATTCTATGTATTGGAAATAATTGCAAATAATTTGGCTCTCGTTTGGCTTTGCTACTTGTAGTTATTATTGTTTTGGTTTTAGAATTGATGGATTACAAGTACTTACAATATGGTCAAAGAATTGTTCAATGAAATGGAGAGATTTTTCAAAGTAATAGAATGTCCCTATTTTTAGTGACCTATAAGGTCCATGAAAATGAACATCATTTTGTTTCTCAAAGTACAACAATAATGAATCTTCTAGTCTAGAAAAATCATAAATTTGATTTTCTCAAATAAAAGTGAAACATGCTCGAGAATATAGTTGTTAGTCTTTACAAAATGTTTCTCTCTCTCTCTTCCCCCATTTCCTCAAAGCATAGGATGTCAATCAACTCATCTTAGGTTAACTTCAAAAATGAGGAGAAATTTCGCTAGATGAAAGAGGACATTGAAGGTTATCATAATGCTTCCTTTCTCTTCAATGTAGGTTAAGAGAATGTCATTAACCATTATGTGTTCCAATAATATTTGTTTTTGATTTGTTATAATAATAGGTGCTTTTATCAAGTAGTTTATATACTACTAGAATGTAAACTATAAATATCTACAAATTCTCTTATGTGACTCATGAGAGTTGCTAATTTTACATGAAACCCTATATTGGAACTTTTTGTATACTTATTACTAATTTTTTATAACTCTTTTAGTATGATATTCCTTATATATATATATATATATAGATGATGATATAACCACTTTTCTTTTAGTGACATTGATCTTATTGAAATTGGACTTAAATAATGAGAAAATATCACTACAAGAATTTCCCTTAATTGAGACCCAAAGCTTAAACGGGGTTAGGTTCTACAACACTTCATTAATTTCCTATGATTGTCTCAATTTTTAAATGTCACAACCATTCTTCTTCTCATTGTACTAATCATATTGCGATATAATTCATATGTAGAGAGATAATCATGATGCAATATTTCTTGTAAGGGTTTTGAGTCCCCAACATTAAACATGTATTTAACTTCTATGATACTTCTTTGTATCTCTATTACAACCCCAACTCTAAAATGTGACTACCACTTCACATGTAATGGAATTGGTGTGGCTGCAATGTGGGTTTTTTTTTAAGTTTTTTTTTTGCCACTCATAACCACCACTAAAAATATCTCCAAAAATTTAATTTTCAAACTATAATATCTCCTATGTTCAACCTTCAATTTAAATGTTCTATTTTTTTTAATCACGTATTGTTTTCGTAAGAATTTTGATATGCAATTTTATTTTTTTGGATTCTACTCAAAACGCTTCAGAATTGGATCTAACGTCACATACCTATTTTTCCTCTTGAAAATAAGGATGTATAAAAGAAAAGATAAGGGAGAATAAGAAATTCTTCCCTATTTTCCTAAGAAAGAGCTCCGTTATGACATTTTATGACCATTCACATTTAAGATTCAATCAGAAATAATATATTTAATTTCATAAAAAATATTTTATTCAATATTAAAATCGGCAAGGTAGGGTACTACATACAATAATCATTTTAGAGAAGCATTAACTCATGTTCACTTGGACCTTGAGGGGTAACTTCCTAATGAGTTGGGATCATATAAACTAATATTCCAATACATGAGGTAGAAAGAGGACTTGTCCTTGTATATAGCTAGCTAGAAAACCCTTACTCTAACAAAATGTTAAGCACCCATTAAACCTTGTTTAATGAGGCTATATTACATATTTATTTAATACCAACTTGTTAATGGACCTTATTACATTGATATGTGTGTATATTGGAAAGAGGTGCCAAATTCCATATTTTATTTATTTCAAATATTACACTTATGTCCAGGATTTAATAAAAGAGAATATTCTTCATCATCACTTCTTTTCTTCAGAAAAAAATAAAAATAAATTAATAATAATAATATTTCTTCATTAACATAATGAATCCATCACATTTTTTTGATGCATTTCTATGCATTCTGATAGATAATCTTCTAATTGTAATCGGAAATACCATTCCCAGCCAAAATTGCATTGAATAGATTTCTCATAAATAGAATTCATAACATAAAACTTCTAGCAACATAAATTTATGCACATAAAAAGTTCACAGCTCATCTAAGGATGCAGTTATGATCATATACAAATATAATGTGTCCGAAAAGAATAAAAAATCGAATAAATCCAATAGATTATTCCTATTGATGCATGCCATGGGCCCCTTCTATGAAAGTCCTACGAAAATATTCCAATTGTCTTATGCCTAGCTATTCATGAATTTTCAATTCTGCAAAACCTATGCAACACCTTCCTTAGATAGTGCATTTGCAACTATGTTGTCTTCCATGTAAATGTGACAACAAGATATATACTCAGAATACCTTTTAATATGAAAAATGTCTTCTAATATAAACAACATTTATTGTTAGTAGTAGTTTTACGTCTCCTTGAACCAATTAATAACAAGCATAAAATCTCCAAAGATCTGAATGGACTGACATTATTTTGCAAGTGAAAACAAAAGAAAGAGGTTGAGTACAAACAATTATGAGTAATTGTTTATGCGTTTACCCAAGCCCATGTGAATTTTAAAGGAGTGGTGTTCATTAAGGAAGAGTACAACACCCCGCGCCCCCCACGCCCCCCCCCCACACCCACCACCACAATGACCACTAGAAAGAGATGTACCACTAAAGTATTCCCACGAAAGAGTGGAGTTTATCTATTCAAGCGTGATTAAACAATGAAGAGTAGAGTCCTCATCAGAAGAAGGGAGACAATGGAAAGTATTTGAGCAACAACTATACCTATAGAGGAAATTTTGTTGTGAAAATTTGTCTTATTCCTAGCAATCCAAACCCCCAACAAATTAAAAGGGTGATATTTTTGTAATGTTTTGAAATTGGCTTATGCCACCAGCTACTCCATGCTTCCAATAAATTCTCCCCTTACCAATCAATTCCTAAGGCCAGAGTCCTCTCGCAGTCAACTGAAATTTCCTTTGTGAAAGGGCATAACAAAATAGGTGGCCAATAGTTTCCTCCACATTTTTGCATAGAGGGTGTAGCTAGGTCCTTCCTTATGATGCTTGCAAACATTATCCCAAGTGGTGACTTTGTTTTCAATGAGGCATCACATAAACACTTGAGCTTTGTGGGGTACTTTAATTTCCGTAATATTTTCCACCACCACACATGTAGTCACAGTTTTCTAACATTGATTAAGGGTTTATAACCCAATTTGGGTGTGTAATCCTCAATTGGAGAGAAAAACCAACTCAAATATTCTTCTATGTCCTTGAGTCAAGCATGAAAAAGGTTAAGGGTTGATATATAGTTGTCCCAATCCCCCTCTAATTTTGCTAGAATATTTAACTAATTTACAGAGGACCATAATTGTTCCCATATTGTTGCTCATGTGTTATCTGCCACTTAGTTTAGAATGTACCTTCCATTCTTGTTGAGAATATTCACTAGATTTGGTGGGACATGTAGTTTTCTCCGCATCCCACTCGAAGGTCCACACATATCCTCAATTTTTCCCCATTTCCCACCTTTCAAGAGAGGCCTTCTTCAATCACACAAAAAGGTGATAAGACAAATTTCCAAATAATTGAGGCATTTGTTCTTTATTTGATAGGAGACCTTACCCATTCCTCAAATGTGTTTCAAAAATATACTTCCTATGAACCACTGTGGTCCACACATTGTTTGTAGATAAAATCCTCCACATTCTTCATCATCACTATTTAATGAAAAATTGTGATTAAATTTATTAAGTTACTTGCATTTTTTAAATAAAGATTTGTGATTATTTGCATTATTAAAATAGTTTTTAGCCTAATAACTAACTTCCAACCCTAAAATTTGAATTTTTCCCAATCCTATTCCCACAACTATTTTTCTTACTTATATCAATCTCCTAAATTTATCAACACTCATCAACCATTTAACTTATATCATTAAATTAATTTAATAATAAATAACCTTATAAACCAAATTCACATTACATAATATGCATCCTACTTAAATTATTCTTCACTTCATAAACACATAAATCATATCTCGCCCTTAAAACAATATTGCAACATGCAATGTCAACTTTGTTTTCTCGTACAAAATATAAACACAACATAATCATTGCCAACTCTAAAGGAAAAGGTGACTAACCTAGTAAGGAAATAATAACGAGAAAGGAACCTCTCCCATTAAGTTGGCAATTAGTATCCAAAATGCACGAACCCACGAGCATTAAATTTCATGAAAATTTCTTTTAGAAGAGTCTTGAAGTTCACCTTTTAACTAAAGTTAGGTAATGAGAACGATTTTCCAGGTCATAAATAGTCGTTTGAAACTCTAATGGAATGTTTTATATGCCATTTTTATTGATATCAATACATCATGTTTTTAATTTCTTAAATTAAAATAAATCATATTTTTATTATTTATTATTTTATATTTTTTTTTATTTTGAATTTATTAAGTGGAGAGATAAAAAATCATTCTAAATTATTTTTGAGCTCATAATTTTACTTTCTCTCCCCAATAATAAAACTAAAATTAAATATGATCTAAATTGGTTTTATATATATATATATATTTATATTTATATATATTTATATATATATCGATAAGAAAAACAAGTATTGTTCAAATGTGAATTTAAACCACAACTTACTTAATTATTACCTTTTTTAATTATTTTATTATTTTTTTTTTTATATAATTTTTCCAAATAAAATGTTTAAAAGAAAGGAATGCACTGTAATCTTTTCCTACCAAAGTGAGAGACTTGGTGCACTGTAGATGCCTCTTAACTAAGTTAGGTGCAAACCTCTTTTCTAAGTGCAAAACTTGAGGAAAGGTTTGCACCTCCACAAATTTTATCCCTCATAGATCCATCTTAACTCCTGAGCTAGAAAAATAGATTCATCTTAACTCCTGAGCTAGAAAAATTTATGAGGGATCAAATTTGTGGAGGTGCAAACATTTTCTCAAATTTTGTGCATATATATATACAATCAACTCTCCATTTTTTAAAAATAATTGTTTATTAAAAAATTAACTTTTTAAAATCTTGATTCTATTTAACTTTATCATAAAATGCCTAAAAATTAGCTATAAATGATGCAAAAATCAGGTCAACATATGAAAATAAGTTACTTTTAGTTATCACCTTTTAACAATAACTAAATAACAAACACACTTCAATAAGCATTTTAATTTCAAATAATTGTAAAAAAACATTTGCATTGAAAAGGAGATGAAGTAATCAAAGTTATCCACCTTTTTGGATATTATAACACATGAATTGATCAATTTCCAAACAATATTCAAAACTTTAGATTTGCTTTAACGATTGTTCATGCCATAATTAATTACTTACTTAATTAATTAATTAATTAATATTCATTGATTAATTTTATGTACACTTTACTCTTCACCAAGCTCATTTTCTACTGTAAAAATAATTATCCTCTCGAGAAATATGCATTGACTAATTATCCCCCAGCAAGATGTATTGGATTTTTCCCAAAATTAAAAGAAAATGTTGTAAAGCATTTTTTTTTAATAATTGTTTGTTAAAAAATCTATCTTTTTTAAGCCTTATTTTTATTTAACTTTACCATAAAATGTATAGTAAACAATTATAAATTATGCATAAATTATATCAACTTAGAAAAACAAATTACTTTTCATCATCATGTACAACAAAAATTAAATAGCAAACATTCTTCAATAAAATTTTAATTCAAATAATTAAGAAAAAAAACTTTGATTGAAAAAAACAAACAAAGTAATCAACAGTTATCCTAATATTTATGAGATATGAGTTGACACATGTTTAAAACAATATTTCAAACTTTATATTTAATTTTTATTTCCAAAATTAAAAAAAAGTGTGTAAGCATTTTTTTTAAAATAATTGTTTATTAAAAAAACTATTCTTCTTTCTAGACGCACCTTACTTGTTATTTACATATACGCATACAAAACTGTTAGATAAGAACAATTTTAAATTATCGCATAATGATATATTTCAACTTAGAAAAAAAAATTACTCTTTCATCATCATTGTTACAGAACAAAATTAAATAGCAAACTTTCTTCAATTAAATTTTAATTTCAAATAATTATAGAAAAAACTTTTAGATTGAAAAACAAACAAAGTAGTCAAAGTTATCTTGAGATATGAGTTGGCACATGTTTAAACAATATTCAAAAATTTATATTTATATTTTAAACATTGCTCATGCTCT
>APFE030462717.1:46469-76757 GCA_000404065.3 Pinus taeda | reverse complement strand
GTATTATTCAATAAAAAAAAAGTTATTATTAAAATTGGTTTTTTTCGTTACATTTAATTATATATATCTGTGAAAAATATGTTAGTTTTTAACTAAAATGACTAATAATTTTTTCAAAAAATAGCCATTTGCACCTGTAAAATTTTCTCTCAATATACATATAGTTTATACAGGTTATAATATTTTTTACCTAAAACATAAGGCTAATTGAGTTCTCTCTCGATCACTCCTTTAACCCTAAATTTATAATTTAATATAAATATTTTAAAAAATTAAAATATATAAGTTATAGTGTTTTTACCTTAATGAAATCTCGTCTAAATTCTTCATGGATCACATCCCAAACCCTAAATTTATAATTCAGTATAAGCGTTTTAAAAACTCAAAAGACATATAAGTTATAGTGTCTTTTACCTTAAACATATCGTTGTCTGAATTTCTTCATGGATCACAATTGTAATTCTATAATTATAATTTAATATAAGGCTTTTAAAAACTCAATATATTTATAGGTTATAGTGTTTTTGATCTAAAATGTGTGGTTCTTTGAATTCTTCATGGATCACAACCTTGACAGTAAAATTATAATTTAATATAAAGGTTTCAAAAACTCAATACACATATAGGTTATAGTTTTTTTTTAACTCAAACATGTGTCTAGTTGAATTTTTTTTGTAGATCACAACTGCGACCCTAAAATTACAGTTTAATATAAAGGTTTTAAATACTCAATACATACATAATCTATAGTGTTTTTTTACTCGAGTATGAGTTTTGGAACATGTAGTTGATCTACTAGTTCTATTTATCAAACTTGTCCCTCCAAGACCTGCCTCCAAACCTTGTGTGAATGTTTGGTTTAATTTTTTGAATTATGGAAAAGATATTTAAAACCAACACATATCCATCTTAAGCATTGATCACCTAAAAATGTATTAAACTATAAAACACTAAGACCAATTAAACATTTTAGCCATAAGATCTTATATTTTTCAATATCTATACACGTTATAGTTTAAAACAACATATAAGATATTTTACATAACATGTGCATTCAACAATTTCATTAATGCACATTAAAATAATTCTTTTTTTATTAATATAAATTTAAGTATACATCAATATTAATTCATATTAACATATTTTATTCATAACCCATGTTAGATATTTTATTATATAGAATATTCAAATGATTTCTTTTATTTTTTTCTATATATAGATATATGTGAAATTGTTATCAGCATATATTAGTTAACATAGACCTTCAGATAGTTTATTTAAATCAAGTGTTAAAAATATTTTTAAAAAGTTTAAGATTTAAACATCTTACTCATATAATTTTTTTACTTTTAATTATTTTACATGAAATTGTATTAGGTCATATGGAAAACTAATTAAACATGCAGAGCATATTCTTTTTTCTTTTTTTATTATTTTGGACATTGTTTTTCTATTTAGAGAATATTTTATTTTTATTTTAAGAAGGACAAGTGTCAACTCCAACTTGAGCAGAAACATACTTACACACCCCCTTCCTCTCCACTCAATCAAATTTGTATGTTAAAATTCTTACATTACAGAAGAAAACGATGTGTAAAACCAAAGATTGTCAAAACCAAAAAAAGTACAATGGAAGAAACCATAGGTTGTCAAAACCATGAGAAAAACATAATTGTGAAGACTTAGAGTCATATAATTTAATTTATTTAATTTTGTGATTATTTAGTTAGAATTATAATTATTAATAAAACAAATATCAAAAAAAAAAATAAATTATTAATTAATACCTTCTCGATAAATAATTTAACTAAATAAAAATGATTTATTTAATAATTATATATATATATATATATATATATATATATGATTTAACCGATCAAAAAATTTATATAACATATTAAAAAAAAAATCTCTTACTTACCTACTAAACTTTCCTCTTGGCACAATAATCGTTACTAACTCTGAAAAGAATAAATTACAAACCCAAACAACAACCTCCAATGTTATAAGATGCAATTAACATACAAGACGCATGCATCAACATGCATTAAATTCTTCAGTTCGATGAAGAAGTGTTAAAATAATATTGATTTCACTTTTTAATTCAGGTTAGGTTATGACAGCGGCTTGCCATATCATAGTTAGCCGTTTGGATTTTTTACGTGCGTTTCACATAAAACTATAATTGAATGTTTTAAATGGCATTTTCATTTTTAAACTGTAAAAATATATTTAAATTTATTAATTTTTTTATTTGTAAAAATTAATAAGAAAATTTAAAAGATTTTAGGTTATTAGTTTGGTGAATATTGTTCACTTAATTGTATTACTTTAAAAAGATATTATAACCGTGAAACATATTATAACCGCGAGTTCTATGTAATTTTAAATTTTGATTGAAAAATAAAAAATAAAAACAAAATAAATAAGAATTTATATTTAATCTATAAGTAAGATCATATTATCTAAACATTTCTACAATTTATTTACAAGATCATATCATTTAAAAATTTATATATATGTATTTAATGACGCACGAGGTTGACGAAAATGGTGTGGTAGTATGGAATTAGATTATTGGTTAATTTTGTAACCAATTAGATGCCCACAAATAGATTTTGTACGTGGATTTTCCCCCTGAGGGTCCCGCTTATCTGACCAATCACTGTCGGTCAATCATTAACTTCTCTTTTTCTCAAGCGCTTCAATCCACGCCATTGATCTCACTTTTACAGATCCAATGGATATTATGTCGTCCACTCACTAACTAACCTGAACGATCTCCACCGTCGATGTGACCCGTCCAATCGAACAGTTGTCATGCAATCTCGCGTGAATTCTTGCTCGATCAATATCAAATTGAGAGACTGCAAGAAAAGTGTTTTGTCTCTACTACGTGTCAACAGCTAAGGGTAATTGCATAAATTTTAGAAATACCACTTCCAGCCTTTAGGGTGCACGAGATACCACTTCTCGCTTATGGAATACTACCACGTGCTTAATTCACACTTTTAATAAAGATGCTTAAGGAAAGTTTAATGCTTAAGCTCAATATTAATCATTAACACTAATCGGCTGTGATTTATAAATAAAGTGTTTAAGCAAAGGAAAATACCTGATTAGGGTCTAGAACGCCGATACCCAGATTCAAGAGAATTTCACACCAAGAATAACACAGAACATCACACTTCAATCAAGTATCCAATAATATAGAAATTACAGATTCTTGGCCCTCTCGACTCGATTACAACAATTTTTTTGACCTCTGCTTCAATCTCAAACCCTATCTCTGTCACACCTCTCACTTACTCACTCTATTCTCGATCATCTAATCTAATCCCCCTATCATTACATTCTTTTTTCTTTTATGAATCAAACTCTATCTTAACTACATTGACAACTCAATCTCTATTTTTATCAACTCAACCATTAAATCCCTATTCTCAAGTTTTGATACACACCTATCCCAACAACTTATCTCCTATTCTAAAAATAATACAGTGGTCTAATTATTACAATAATTAAATATAAAGACAAATTCGAGATATTCAACTCTCTATTAAAACTGTTATTGACCACTTAGGTCAATGAAACTCATCTCATGTTAGCCACAACATGTGAACATACAACCACATTGTTGGCTAAGTCTGGATGCTCCTGCATCAGATTCCCCGGGAAGAAAAGAATCATCCATCAGACTTTTAGGTTTTACTCCATTCTTTTGCAACTCTGCTGCTGTCAACCAACTGGCATCCTCTATTGGTTGTCCCTTCCATTTGACTAGATATTGAAAATAAACATGTCCTTTGGTTCTTTTGGATACTCTTTTCTCCAAGACAGCTTCCACCTCTTTCTTGATTGTCTTTGTCATTTGTTCTTCCCAATGTATAGTCTGTTCTTCATCTTCTATAGGTTCCTTTTGTAGATCTGACTCTATCTCCTTGTATGGATACAAATCTGCAACATTGAAGATAGGTGATATTCCAATCCCTTATGGAAACCGAATTTCATAAGCATTTGTTGAAAACTTCCTCATAACTCTGCATGGCCTTATCTTTTTCATCTTTAGTCTATTATAAGTCCTAACAAGAAATATTTCTTTCCTCAAGGATACCATCATTAGATCACCCACTTGGAATTATTTTTCTCTTCGCTTCACATCATCTCTTTGTTTGTATTTTCCATTTCTTTCCTACAATCTCCCTTTGACATCTTCTTGTATTCTCTACATCTGCTCTGCAAACTCTTCCGCTTTTTCACTTCTTGTCTCCTGTTTACCCAAATTTTTGAGTTCATACACACCTCTTGGATTCATTCCAAAAACAATCTGAAATGGACTCATTCGAGTACTTTTGTTTGGAGTGTCATTATAAGAAAACTCAGCTTGAGCAAGTGCTAAATCCCACTGCTTAGGATTGTTAACACTAAACTTCTCAATATGTTTCCCAAGCTTCTGTTTACCACTTCGGTCTGTCCATCTGTTTGAGCATGGTATGTTGAAATGAAACTAAGGTTGGCGCCTTGTTTCTTCCAAAGAGTTCTCTAGAAATTCCCAACAAACTTTGTATGTCTATCAGACACAATACTTACAGGCAATCCATGTAACCTTACAACCTATGAAAAAATAGATTAGCAATATGTGTTGCATCACTAGTCTTTTTACATGCAACGAAATGTGCCATTTTAGACAATCTA
This sequence comes from Pinus taeda, assembly GCA_000404065.3. Lineage (NCBI taxonomy): Eukaryota > Viridiplantae > Streptophyta > Pinopsida > Pinales > Pinaceae > Pinus > Pinus taeda. Next base: position 72,062 of record APFE030462717.1, on the reverse strand, counting down.
TCTACCACAACATAAATGGAATCATTCCCTCTTTAAGTTCTAGGTAACCCCAAAACAAAATTCATACTAACTGCATCCCATTGTCGGTCTCATATTGGCAATGGTTGGTACAATTATGTATTTTGGCTTCTCCGTTTAGCATGTTGACAGTTTCTACACTTCTCAACAAATTTATTAACATCAGTTTGCATCTTTGGCCAATAGTAAAAAACATTTACCTGAGCAAAGGTTTTTTCTTGTCCAAAGTGACCAGATAATCCTCCACTGTGTTTCTCCTTGATTATGTTTTCCCTCATAGAACATTTGGGAATGCACAATTTGTTACCTTTAAATAGTAAACCTCATTGGATATAATAATCTAACCACTGAATTCTATTATGAACTATTGGATTTTGTACAACTGTATAAATATCTTTGAATTTTGCACCATATTTACACATGTCAACCATTTCTTTAAATCCTACAACACTAGCTCTTAATTCTTGCACAATGAAATTTACCTTGCTCAAAGCATCAACAACTTTGTTCAACTTACCACTTGCATGTTTGATCACAAAAGTGAAACTCTGTAACAACTCTACCCACTTGACATGCTTCTGGTTCAATTTTTGCTGGTTGTTTATGAACTGTAATGCATGATTGTCAGAATATAATACAAACTCCTTTTGTAGCAAATAATGTCTCCATTTTTTTAAAGCTTGCACAAGAGCATAAAATTATTTATCATAAGAAGAATACTTCTTCTTAGCTTCATTTAGTTTCTCACTAAAGTAGGCCATTGTTCTTTGTTCCTAACTCAAAACTGCCCTAATTGCAACTCCACTAGCATCAGTTTCAACTTGGAAAACTTTCCCAAAATTAGGTAAAGCTAAAACTCATTTCTCTATAATTTTCTTCTTCAACAACTTAAAATTTCGGTCTGTTGCTTCTGTCCACTTGAATGGATGATTAGTCTCTTTTATTGTTTCAATAATTGGTGCACAAATCTGACTAAAACTTCTGATAAATTTTCTATAAAAACTTACAAGACCATGAAAGCTTCTTACCTCAAATATGTTTCTTGGAGTAGATCAGTTCCAAATTGCTTGGACTTTCTCTGGATCCATTTTCAACCCTTCTTTTGAAACTACAAATCCCAAATTCATTGATTCTTCTTTCATGAAACTAAATTTCTTCAGATTTATCAACAGTTTCTCTTTCTGTGGATTTCTTAAAACCAACTTAAGATCCTCCATATGTTCTTATTTGCTTTTACCGAAAACTAGAATATCATCAAGATAAACAATGACAAACTTGCATGCATATTCCTTCAAGACTTCATTCATTAATCTCATGAATTTTTTAGGTGCATTAGTGAGTCCAAAAGGCATCACTAACCATTCATACAACCCACTATTTGTTTTAAATGCATTCTTCCATTCATCTCCTTCTTTAATCCTTATTTGATGATATCCACTCTCCAAATGGATTTTAGAAAAATACTTTGACCCACATAAACAATCCATCGAATCATCCATGCGTGGTAAAGGAAATCTATACCTGATAGTAATCTTGTTTATGGCCTTGGAATCTGTACACATATGCCATTCACACCTTTCTATGGACTGAGTACTGTTGGTACAGGACATGGACTAAGAATCTCTTTGATTAATCCCTTATCCATTAGTTCATATACTTGTCTTCCAACCTCTACATTTTCTTGAGGAGTTAACATGTATGCTACTTTGTTTGGCAAACTTGCTCCAGGTATTAGCTCAATGTGATGACTAATACTCATGATTGGTGTTAATGCATTTGGAAACTCATCCACAATAATATCAACAAAATAATTCAACAGAGTTTTTATTTCTTTAGATAAATCATCTAAGTTTGTAGAATTTAAAATTACCTTAGTTCTCCTTATGACAGAAAAATGTATCTGTTCATCCTTCTTGACTTCTTGGAGCAATTATTTCCCACTCATCAGCATAACATTGTTTCCAGGCACTTCTTTGCATGTTTCATCCTTCAATGGCAGCAATGTGTGTTTATTTCCATCCTTCTCCAGAGTGTAAGTATTTCTTCTCCCATCATGAATAACTTTTCGATCGAACTGGCAAGGTCTTCCTAGCAACACATGACATACATCCATTGGAATTAAATCACACAATATCACATCCTTATAAGTGCCAATGTATATCTACCTTGCATTGTTCTATCACAATAAGCTTATGTCTTTTTTGCAACCATGATACTTTGTAAGGAGTAGGGTGTACTGTTTTCACCAATTGTAGCTTGTCCACCATTTCTATACAAACAAGGTTATCAGTGCTTCCACTGTCAATTATGACTTTACAACATTTTCCTTTGGATTTGCATGTAGTTCTGAATAAACTCTTTCTCTAAGCTAGTTCTCTTGTCCCTTTCTCTACCTTAAGAAATTCCTTTTTCGACAAAAAGGATTCTCCTTCTTCAGGTGATTCTTTCTTGTTTGCAATTTGAGGTTTTTCTTCCTTTACCTCAGCCGCATTCACATTCCTCTGATTTGTTACTTTATTACGAGGATAGTCCCATGATCCATGTCCCCATTCTCCACATTTGTAACACTGAATTTCTCTTCCTCGGCCTTTTCCTCTGGGTGCAAATCTTCCTCTATTGACTTCTCCTCTCTGTGGTGGTCTACTACTTGAACTTCCTACTTCACTCTGATGGTGTTGAAATCTTGGTCTGGTAGTCCCTCTACCTCTTGCTGAACATTTTCCTTTGTTCCTTTGATTTCAATTCCTCAAGATCTTCTATTCTGTCTTTAAAGCTGCTTGATAGGCATCTTCAATTGTCTTTAGACTCAGCAAGCTGATTTCATCTTGTATGTCATACCTCAACCCATTGATATATCTGGCTACCTTTTCTACATCATCCTTTGCATGTCCTACTCTAATGCTCATCTTATAAAACTCTTCTGTGTATTATTTGACAACCATTCTTTTTTCTCTCAAATTTTGTAATTGTCTGAAAAGATTTAACTGATAATCTTTTGGCATAAATTTGGTTTTTACTTTACTTACCATTTTATCACATTGTTTGATCTTGGACTTCCCATTTCCTTCTCTGGATGTTTGTAGTTCATCCCACCAAATAGTTGCATGACCCTTCAATCTGGTAACTACAAGTTTCACCTTCCTTTTGTCATCAACCTCCTCATAGTTGAAATACTTATGCAATGAGCTAATCTAGTCCATGAATTCTTCTACATTGAAATTCCCATCATATAAAGCTATTTCCACCTTTGATCTTCCACTTGCTTTAGCCAATATCTTGAGAACTTTGGCAGCTTCACTTTCATCCTCTTCTTCTTCCTCAGAAGATTCTTCTGCAGCACTGGCATCTCCTTCATTAGGTGCTCTCCTCTGAGTAGTCTCCATTGTCGCCATCCTTGTACGCATATTCCGGATCTCATCTAGCAGAACTGCATTCACTACAGATCTCCCCCGAGCTACGCCTCCTCTCCTAGGTGGCATGTTTACTATAGAAAAACTTACTCTCTAGGCTATCATACCAAAATGACATAGGAGGTTGACGAAAATGGGGTGGTAGTTTGGAATTAGACTACTGGTTAACTTTGTAACCAATCAACTGTGCAAAAATAGATTATGTACGTGGATTTTCCCCCTGAAGGTCCTGCTTATCTAACCAATTGCTGTCGGTTATTCATTGACTTCTCCTTTTATCAAGCACTTCAATCCACATCATTCATCTCATTTCTCCAAATCCAACGGATATCGCGTCGTCTGCTCACCAAATAACCTGAATGATCTCCATCGTCGATGTGATCTGTCTAATTGAATGACTGTTGCATAATATCGCGTGAATTCTTGCTCGATTGATATCAAGTCGAGAGCACTCGAGAGAAGTTGTTTTTCTCTGTTACGTGTCAACCGCTATGGGTAATCACGTAAATTTTAGAAATATCGCTTCCAGCCTTTAGGGCGCAGGAGATTCCACTTCCTGTTTATGGAATACTACCACATGCTTAATTCACACTTTTAATAAAGGTGCATAAGGAAAGTTTAACGCTTAAGCTCAATATTAATCATTAACACTAATCGACTGTGATTAGTAAATAAAGTGTTTAAACAGAGGAAAATACCCAATTAGGGTCCAGAATGCTAATACCCAAATTCAAGAGAATTTCACACCAGGAATAACACAGAACATCACACTTCAATCAATTATCCAATAATATAGAAACTACAGAGTCTTGACCCTCTCGGCTTGATTACAACAATTTGTTTGACCTCTATTTCAATCTCAAACCCTATCTTTGTCACACCTCTCGCTTACTCAATCTATTCTCAATCATCTAATCTAATCTCCCTGTCATTACATTATTTTTTCTTTTATGAATCAAATCCTATCCTAACTGCATTGACAGCTCAATCTCTATTTTTATCAGCTCAACCATTAAATCCCTATCCTCAAGTTCTGGTACACACGTATCCTAACAACTTATCTCCTATTCTAAAAATAATACATTGATCTAACTATTACAATAATTAAATATAAAGACAAATTCGAGAGATCCAACTCTCTCTATTAAAACTGATTTTGACCACTTAGGTCAATGAAATTCATTTGTTGTTAGCCACAACATGTGAACATACAATCACATTGTTGGCTAAGTCTGAATGCTTCTGCATCATTTAAGCAAGCATATACATGTATTATATACAATAAATAAATTTTAATTATTTATTATATATGTAGATAGCTCTCTTTATTTTGGAATAAGGTTTCTAGAATTTTAATTTGATTATCAATAATTATGAGATGGATGGTAGGGATTTTTTTTTTGTAGGCAAAGGTGTTACTCTTTTCTTTCTATTATCAAGTCAAAAAAAGTACATCAGGATTGGTGGAGCCATCTACACGCCCACAAGGGGAAACCGAATAGGGCAACCACCTAAAGTTTTTAACTGCAGACCAAAAAAAGAAATACCACAGTCCATTTTTCCATGCTATATAAACTAAACAATCATTCCACGTTCTGATTCTGCTGATATACACATGATTGCTATCTATTACAAAACTATGAAACCTGTCTAGTCTATCTATATTACGCAGATTCATCAAAAAAGAGAAAAACAAAATAGAAGTTACTCAGCTGCATCCCCTAGACTCTGAGAGATCTCTTTGTTTCCCTGCTTCTATCCTTCTTTAAGCATCTGCTAGATCTCATCCAGCTTTTTCTCCTGCATCTCCATGGTAATTTGCAACATGCGAAGCTGCCTCCTCAGATTTGGGACTCCCTGAGCCAACTCTGCCATCTCAGTAGTAGCCTGCTCCAAGGCCTTAGCCAATAACCATTTCATTACCCAGTAGATGTGTAAAGACTGTTTAAATAGGGATATTCTGCCTCTAGTATTGCCAGGATCATGAACAAGAAATTCCCAGTCCTCCATCTCAGAGTCGGATTGGGCTTGGATGGCTTCTTCTTCCAGGTTCTGAATAATCCTCCTGATTCTGGGACAAGTATTCTGGGAGTAGGCCCTCTCAGCTTGCTGGATTTTCTATTCAGTAGTTTGTCTAGCCCTTCTGTCTGGCCTCCTACTCTGTTCCCGTCTTTCTCCCCTGCCTCTACGGGCTCTATTCGCCCTGCTACCTCGCCCATTACTCGGTTCTGCCTCACTATCTGCTTGCCTATTCCTCGGCTGCCGCCCTCTGTGCAATACCCTTCTTCCCCGCCGGCTCCGCTAGTTGATTCCAATGGCATACTGCTCCCATTCCTCTACGTTTCTGCTTTGCTCTCTAACTTCATCCTCCTCAGAAATGTCGAGGATTTCATCAATCTCCTCCACTCTCTCTTCTTTCATCACCTCTTTACCCTTCCTATCTTTCTCTCTGCCTCACTCCGCTTCCATCTCTTCCGCTAGCCTGGCTCTCTTCTTGGTCTCCATAATATAGCTCACAGGGGAACGACTTTGCTTAGCTCGGGAGTTTCTCGTCGATCCTGTGTTTCCTCTCGCTCTGCGGATGTCAATTGTTTCCTTTTGGTGCCGGGTACTTTGCATGCAGGCTGATATAGAATTCCCTATCCCACTCCTCCTACCTATCCCATTGTCCTTACCCTACCATCTGTTATTCCTGCCTTCACATTTCCTATCAACAATCTTGTTAGATTGATTTCCATTTAAGGTCGCTGACATGTCCTTTCCTCCTCTCCGCCGGTTCTTAACTATGATTGGAGTTTTATGAGGTGGATTTTTCCTCCCTGTTTTCACACCTTCCTGATTTGATCTCGCATGGTGATCAATGATCTCCCCCCCAGGTCCTTTCTGACACTTATTTATTGTCTGAACCGTTTTCCCCATATCCCCAGTTTTTTGCACGAGTATTGCAACTCGTGGGTGAATCCTATTCATGATTATCCTTCGAGGCCTGGTCATGGTCATTATTTATAATACTGTCCAACTCCTTCCATTCTCCGTTAAGTTGAACCGTTCTCCACAGGCTGTCTACCTTGCCATCTCGGCCCTTACAACCCCAGTTTGCAAGAAAATCAGCCACACGATTCCCATTTCTTTTCCCATGGGTGAAGATTTTGTAGTCCACACCTTTCAGTAATTCTGCAATGTCCTGAACGATACCAGCTGTTCGCCAGCTGCTAGTGACCTGTTCCCAATTCTTCCCATTATTCAGCTTTTTCAATATTTCTATTGCCATTTGGGAATCCCCCTCAATCTCCAGGTTTCTATAACCATTACGTATTGCAATTTCTAGACCTTGGTGGACAGCCCATAGCTCAGCCTCGTTATTAGTGATTTCTCCTCCCCACTCCGCAAAAATCCACCTGGTATTCTGCTGACTATCCCTGAAGATTCCTCCAAATCCAGCATTACCTGGATTCCCTTTCGAAGCCCCGTCAAAGTTTAATTTAATGAAGTTACCTTTGGGGTATTCGAACCTGTCCTGGCTCTGATTCCTTGTATTGATCCTCACCGGCTGTTTGTTGTGGACCATCTCATAATTTAGGTTTAAAGTTTTGAGGATTTTGATCCTCACCCTGTTCAGCCTTCCAATCCTCCATCTCCCATCTTTCAACCAATATAGTTTCTTTGTTGAGATTGACAACCCTTTTCCATATCCTTTCTGAATTTTTACCTTTGTTCTGAAAAATTCTTCGGTTACGTTCCTTCCACACCATCCAGAGAATGAAGCCTACCATGAGATCCCAGGCTCTCCGCACCACTCTACATTGGAATTGTTCGTTCTGCCATAGGAAAATTATTTCTCTAGTTTCTTTCGGATACTTTCCAGGTTTGCAGAATAGCCTCCCTACTTCCCTCCATAGATTTCTGGTATAGTCACAATTGATTAATAAATGTTCCTGCGTTTCTGGCTCTCTGTTGCATAAGTGGCATCTTGAGGGTCCATTGAAGCCTTTCTGCTGGAGCTTATCCCATGTCAGAATCTTATGATTGGCAACCAACCATGCAAAAATAGTAACTTTTGGCCACCATTTTTTTCCCCAAAAGACTTTCCATTCTTGGGTTCTCTCCGATGCAACTTGTTGATCTGTCAAATAGTATGCTTCTCTCACTGTGAAAGTTCCTTTTGTTGACTTCCCCCATCTGATAATATCTTTCCCTGTTCTCACCTTAAATTTCCGGGATTCAATTTCCTGTCAAAAAACCTCCTGAGATGGATGGTAGGGATTTAACTTCAATGAAATATTCTAAAATATTCTTAGTAGTATACACAAATCAAAGGTTGCGATTTATCTAGACAGTAGTTACACCATTTTTTTAATTTAATTAAATTAATTATCTTTAAAAAATGTCATATGAACACATGTTGTATGAAATAAGAAATCATTTTTAGAACCTCTAATCCCTCCTCAAATTAAGTTTAAATTAAGAAGGATAAGTTCTATTGATGGGTTAAGATCTTAAGGCTTGAATTGTAGTATCTTTGTGTGATTTTGATTTGTTATATTTGGCGCATGAATTGATCTATAAATCTGATAATCTGGGTATAACTGATGTCTGAATAAATGAAAAGGGTAAATTATATTTTATAGATCTATACGCAGGCTCGGCACAACAAAGAAGTGTATACACGCTGGTTCGGTAATTCAAAACAACGTATATGCTGGTTTGCCTTAATACAGAAGTGTATTCACGCAGGTTCTTCATCTTGAAGTAGCGTATGTCTCATAAAATATGTTTTAGCTACTTCTGTTTATTGTTGCAGTATTCTGGGTTCACGATTGTTGTTTGGTTACTGTCACTGTATTTTGGTTACAGCATTCAGAGAAGTGATTGATTGATTCAGTTTTGGTTGGTGCAAAGGGGATTGGTTGATGTAGATGTATTTCATGTTTGATTGATGTTACTCATGGATCCAATCTGAAAATTTATGAAATGTGATCCCTAGAAGAAAAGAGAAGGTTGTATCCTTCTGTAGGTTAGCACCTACGTACTAGTACATCAGCTAGTACAAGAGCTAAGGGGGTTGTAGCTACCTTCCAGGAGAAGCTAGAGAATGAGAGAAGGTTGTAGCCTTCTGCAGGTAGAAGCCTACGTACTGGTATAAAACTGCACCAGTACAGAAATATTGTAAAAAAAAGTTTCTTATTAAAAGAAGATAGAGATGAATTGCAGCAGGTGGTGTTTACCCACATTGGGTTTCCACTTTATATCTTATGTTCATTTGTGTGATGATCTATTTTGTTTTACTGCACCTATTTACTATTCTTATGGTTAATTAAGTTCTGATGCACTCATTAAAGATCAACATTTAATGGATTAACTGAATCATAAGTTTACTGATATAAGCTGGTGGCTTTACACACAGTTGCGTATGTACGCAGGTTCTCATAACTGAAGTAGTGTATATATATCTATGAAAATGAAAATTGTTTGATTTAATAATACTGATTCACCCCCCCTCTCAGTATTATTTCCAACAAATGGAATCAGAGCAGGTCCTTTAGAATAAGCTTGATCGCTTGAAGGAAGATCTATCATCATGAGAAACTACAAAAAAGAGGCATCCATCAGGCCACCAATCTTTGATGGGAGCAACTTCATCTATTGGAAGGTAAGAACCACAACCTATCTTCATTCTCTTGGTGCAGAAGTTTGGGATATCGTGGAAGGAGGATACACATTCCCATCAATAACTCCTACAGATACAACTGGTAAAAAGTAGTATGAAACAAATGCAAAGGTTGTCAATACTCTATTGGGGAGTCTATCTCAATCAAAATTCGTCAAGCTTATGCAGCTCAAAACCGCCAAAGAAATATGGGACAAGATCATTTTGAGCTATGAAAGAGACGATCTGGTAAAACGTGAAAAACTACAATCTCTTAGAATTCAATATGAAACTCTCAGAATGCATGAAAGTGTGGCTAATTATTTCTTACAGATAGATGAGATTGTTAATTGCATGAAAAACTTGGGTGAAGAGATAAAAGAAGTTACTTTAGTTGAAAATGTATTAAGATCTTTGTCTTCTAAGTTTGAGTCAAAAGTTTCTGCCATAGAAGAAAAGCAAAATCTTCAGAGTATTACCATGTCACAGCTGCACAGACTCCTAATTGCCTTCAAAATGAGAAAAGGGGGTCCATCAAACATTAGAGAAGCCGCATTCAAAACTTCAAAAGGAGAATACAATGAGTTAGGACATACGTTAGAAGGAGAGGAAGAATCAAACTTTGTCAAGAACGTTCAACGGGGCTCTGGAAGATTCAGAGGTAAGCTACCTTTCAAATGCTTTGCTTTTGGTAGAGCTGGTCATTATGCAGCCAAATGTCCTCATAAAGATAAGCTTGATAAAGGCAAGGAACCAGGTAAATGGAACAAAAAATAGAATGTAAGTAGGAAGAGCTATTATACACATGAAGACAGCGATGGACTTTCAAATAGTGATTAAGATGAACATGGTAATGATTATAGACTTTTGATGGCTTTTTAAGAAAATGATTTCTTGGATGTTATAGATGAAGATGATCTCTATGAAGAAATTTCTAAACTTAAAATATGTTTAGAAGAAAAGAATATGATCATAGATACTCTGACATTCCAACTTGCTGAAAGGGAAAAACACAATGAAAAGTTAGAATGTGAAATTGTGGGACTTAGAAAAGATATTGAGAAAATAAAGCTCTTAATCTTAGATTTGCTAAAGGATCTGAAACTTTAGATGAGATTATCAAAGTGAAACACTATCCTCTAATCGAGACAGGTCTTGGATAGACTGAAGAAGCATCTCAAGCACAGAAGCCATCCACCTCCAAAAGTTATCTTGATGCAGCAAGGAGAAGTGAACATGTTGACAATCATTAGCAAAGGCATAAAGAAAATCACCAAGTAAATCAGGGTCAATCTACTTCAAGGATGAGCAGAAGCTACAACCAACCGCAGGTAAGTCATTCTCAATTTGCCTCAAGAATGAATGCCAATGGAAACTACGATCATCTAGATAGTAGATTGATAATCGTAGGAATTTCTTTAATTGCCAATGCTTTTCATGTCATAACTCTGGACACAAAGCTACACAATGTGTTGCATACAAGACCATCATGACTCAAGAAGCAAGAAATCAAAGGAGCGTGACTAGGATCATGAATAGGACCTACAATAACTTTTCTGCTCTTGAAAATGAAATAGAATGCTCTATTTGTAAAAACTTTAGTCATGAAGATTCTGAATGCAATAGAAAGCTTTGGCAAACATCTTAGAAGGAGCAACCTTCATTGGGTCCCAAAACTTAGAGAAAGAAAGAACCACAACCAAAAAGATCCGGTATAGCCTTATAAGTGGAAGGATAGGAAAATCAGTGGTACATCGATAGTGGATGTTTGAAACATATGACAGGTGATAAAGAAAAACTTCAGTCATATAGTGCCTTAGAAAAGGAAACGAAGGTCTCATTCAGAAATTACACACTTGCATTCATAAATGGTAAAGGTTATGTTATTTTAAAATAAAAAGTCAAAGCTGGAAATGTTATGTATGTTGATGGCTTAAATCATAATCTATTGAGTGTTAGCCAAATGTGTGATCAAGGAAATGAGGTAATATTTTGATCAAATGGATGTATTGTTCGTGAGCTTGATACAAGAGAAACAATGATCAAAGGCATAAGATCTCCAAATAATTTATACATACTCAAGGGAGGACAACAACAGTGCTATCTAAGAAAGAATGATGAACACTAGCTATGGCATAGAAGATTGGGGCATCTAAGCTTCTCTCAGATAAGGAAAGCATACAAATATCAGGCAATTCGTGATCTCCCTGAGATCAGAATTCTAGACAATACAATATGAAAATCATGTCAATTTGGTAAGCAAACCAGAACTAATTTCCCTGAAAAGGAAGGATCAGCTAGTACGCCACTTGAACTTGTCCATAGTGATTTATGTGGTCCATCGAGGAAAAAGTCACCTCGAGGAGAAGAATACTTTATATTGTTCATTGACGACTTTTCCAGAATGTGTTGGATAGGACTTCTGAAGCATAAAGACGATGCTTTCGAAAATTTCAAAGCTTTCAAAGCCTTGGCTGAAAATGAATCAGATCGCAGAATCAAATGCCTCAGGTCTGATCAAGGAGGGGAATTTACCTTGGATGAATTTTTCGAGTTTTCTGAAGAACATGGAATAGGAAGGGAATTCTCTACTGCAAGAACCCCTCAACAAAATGGAGTAGTGGAAGGGATGAATAGAACAGTTCAACAAATGGCTCGTGCTATGCTTGATGAATTTGGAACTCCTGCAACCTTCTGGGGTGAAGCTGCATTTGCTGATGTTACTATTCTCAACAAAACAAACGTTCGGGTAAACAGCACTCAAACTCCTCATGAACTTTGGTATGGTAAGATGCCTACGGTAAAATACTTCAAGGTTTTTGGAAGCAAATGTTACATCAAAAGGACTGATGAAATTCTTAGCAAGTTTGAACCTAGAGTAGATGAAGGCATTCTCCTTGGTTACTCTTCCCGAAGTAAATGATATAAGTGTTACAATAAAAGACTTGGAAAAATTGTTGAAAGTATTGATGTTGTGGTTCATGAAGAAGGCAACAATTCAAAACGGATAAAAACCGAAGATTTTGAAGACGAAGAGGACTATCCTTCAACATCATATCAGACTAATGCTGAAGAAGAAACATATAAGGCACCAAAATAAGAGATAAGAATAGAAGAAAAGACTCCATCTAGATATGTTTAGAAGAACCATCCAGAGACTCAAATTTTGGGGCAGAAAGAGGCAAGTGTTCAAACAAGAAGAACTATAATAGAAGCTTCAAGCTATCTAGCATTACTCTCCTCCACTGAACCATGAAATATAAGTGAAGCATGCAAAGATGAACGCTGGGTCAAGGCCATGAATGAAGAACTTGAGCAGACTGAAAAGAATAACACTTGGGAATTGGTTCCTAGATCTAATGATAAGAATGTCATAGGGACCAAATGGATATTCAAAAACAAGTTGAACAAAAATGAGATGTTATTAGAAACAAGGCCAGACTTGTTTGTAAATGGTATCCTCAACAAGAAGGTATAAACTTTTAAGAAACTTTTGCACCGGTTCCTAGACTTGAAGCCATAAGAATGTTCCTTGCTCTTTCTAGTTTTGAGAAGTTCAAAGTATATCAAATGGATGTGAAATCGACCTTTTTAAATGGAGACTTAGAAAAAGAAGTGTATATTGAGAAACCAGATGGATACATCCTTGGAAATGATCCAAAACTTGTATGTAGACTTAAGAAGGCATTCTATGGTCTTAAACGGGCTCCAAGGGCTTGGTATTATCATCTGGACGCATACCTCCATCAACAAGGTTTTTCAAAAGGATCAGCAAATAACAATCTATATATGAAAATTGATAATGATAAATTGCTAATACTTCTTGTGTATCTTGATGACATCATATTTGGTAGCAATGAAGAAGCCATGAGTCAAAACTTTTCTTTGGTGATGCAGAAAGAATTTGATATGTCCCTGCTTGGTGAGCTGACATATTTTCTTGGTTTACAAGTCCAACAAAATAAAGACGATATCTTTCTATCACAAACCAAGTACCTTAAGTAGATCTTGAAGAAATATGGCATGGAAGATTCGAAACCAGTATGTACCCCTATGGTAACACGATGCAGCCTCAGTGCAAATGATGATTCAGTAGTAGTACATCAACCAACCTATAGATCCATTATTGGTAGTCTACTCTATTTGGTAGGTACCCGACCAAACATCATGCATGCAGTGGGAATAGTTGGAAGATTCCAGGCAAATCCAAAAGAAGCACACCTTCAGGCAGTTAAAAGGATTTTCAAAAACAAGGAACACAAAACTATGGCTTATGGTATCTTAGAGATACAGATCTCACACTTCATGCATACACAGATGCAGATTGGGCAGGAAGCGTGGATGACAGAAAAAGCACTAGTGGTGGTGCATTCTTTATGGGTTCTAGATTAGTATCTTGGTTCATCAAGAAACAAAGTTCAATTGCATTATCTACAGCTGAAGTAGAATATGTGGCCACTGCATCTTGCTACACATAACTCCTTTGGATGATGTAAACTTTACAAGACTTTCAAATTATTTGTACTCCACCTATCTCCATTTTATGTGATAATACAAGTGCAATCAATATTTTAAAGAATCCAATCATGCATTCAAAGACCAAGCACATACCTATCAAATATCATTTTCTCCCGGAACAAGTGCTTGAACAAAAGGTCAAATTGGAGTATGTTCCCTCCAAGGAACAAGTTGCTGATATATTCACCAAACCACTACCCAGGGAGACATTTGAATACCTTAGACAAAAGTTGGGAGTAGTTCATGCATCATCTTCCTGCTGAAACTTATCTGTTTTAGATAAAAGTGGTTGTATGCGAGTTTCATGAGGAGCATCCACGCATATACGCCGATTTCTATGGATACAGTCACATATATGTTGAGTTGAAGAAAAACAGTGGGCCAGACTTAGGATGACAAGAGCCTGACATGGGTTTGACAGAGACCATCTGGCATAGGTTCAGGGGGAGCATATACTTCTAATAATGCATTGTTGCATTATCTTAGAATATCTTGGTTCAATTTCACAGTTGTTTTTGGTTTCAAGTGGAACAGGTGATTGAGGGAGAACATGGTTGCTGGTCTGAGTGATGATGACTATCATAGTCTTGATTGTAGATATTTTGTCTCTATGTCATGTATATCTTTTATCATCATGGTCATGTAATGACCTGTTTTGGTTTGACCACTATGCCTAGGATGGATGATGTAATGTACTTGTTTTATCATGTGTAAACTTTTGGCGTATCCCCACTTGGTTGGGTGGATTGGTCAATATTGGTATATCCTCACTTGGTTGGGAGATGGATGTATGTATGAGTCTTTGGTGATAGGAAGGTCATTTATAGAGTCATGTAATTTCTTGTAGAACATGTTTTTGTAGCCCTTGCCTACAGTTAGGGGGAGCATGGACAACACAACAGAGCAGAAGATTTTAGCATGTACTCAGGGGGAGCATCACGCTTTGCCCTTGATGACAAAGGGGGAGAGTGACTTGGAGTGACTTGGGGTTGCCATCAAGTCCAAAGGGGGAGATTATTGGCATTATGACACTGGTTTGGCACTATGACACACGTGTTTTCCTTGATGGCAACTCCCACAGAGGACAGATCACAGTTCAGGCTCTGAGAATAAAAGAAAAAGAGATATACGCAGTTTCTAATTAGCCAAATCGCGTATACACGCGGGATCACCGATCAAAAGGTGCATATGCATATGCACACACTTTCATGTAAGGAAAAGCACGTACATGTGGGAAACCTTGTTTTTAGTCCATGGTATTTAGTCCTTGCTATTTGGACCTATGGTTTTGGACCATGGTATCTTGTCCGAAGTGTTGAACCCAGGTATTGGATCCCAAGTATTAGTTCTAAATGGTTTTGGACCATGGTATTGAGTAAGGCCTAAGACTATAAAAGGGGAAGGAGATCATTAGGCAAAGACACTCAAGGATTGAATATCTTATGAAGAGCAAGACATAGAATACTGGTCATTGGGTTATGGTGCATAGATAGATCTGAATCGAGGAGGAACTTGAGTGCTAGAAGAAGTATAAGTTCTATTGATGGGTCGAGATCCTAAGGCTTGAATTGTAGTATCTTTTTTTGATTTTGATCTGTTATATTTGGCACATGACTTGATCTATAAATCTGATAATTTGGGTATAACTGATGTCTGTATAATTGAAAAGGTAAATTATCTTTTACAGATCTACACGCAGGTTTGGCACAACAAAGGCGCGTATACATGTTGGTTCGGTAATTCAAAACAACATATACGCTGGTTTACCTTAATACAGAAGCGTATGCGTGCAAGTTCTTCATCTTGAAGTAGCGTACATCTCATAAAATATGTTTTATCTACTTCTATTTATTGCTGC
Organism: Pinus taeda; assembly: GCA_000404065.3. Lineage (NCBI taxonomy): Eukaryota > Viridiplantae > Streptophyta > Pinopsida > Pinales > Pinaceae > Pinus > Pinus taeda. The sequence goes on along the minus strand of APFE030462717.1, from coordinate 56,611 downwards.
AGCATTCTAGGTTCAGGATTGGTGTCTGGTTACTGTTACTGTATTCTGGTTACATTCAGAGAAGTGATTGATTGATTCAATTTTGGTTGGTGCAAAGGGGATTGGTTGATGCAGATATATTTGATGTTTGATTGATGTTACTCATGGATCGAGTTTGAAAATTTATGAAACGTGGTCCCTAAAAGAAAAGAGAAGGTTGTAGCCTTCTGTAGGTCAGCACCTACGTACTAGTACATTAGCTAGTACAAGAGCTAAGGGGGTTGTAGCTCCCTTCAAGGAGAAGTTGGAGAATAAGAGAAGGTTATAGCCTGCTGCAGGTAGAAGCCTGCATATTGGTATAAAACTACACCATTACAAAAATATTGTAAAAATAAGTTTCTTATTAAAAGAAGATAGAGATGAATTGCAGTAGGTGGGTCTCACCCACATTGGGTTTCCACCTTATATCTTGTGTTCATGTGTGTGATGATCTGTTCTGATTTAATGCACCTGTTTAATGTTCTTATGGTTAATGAAGTTCTGATGCACTGATTAAAGATCAACATTTAATGGATTAATTGAATCATAAGTTTACTAATATACGCTGGTGGCTTTAGACACAATTGCGTATATACGGAGGTTCCCATAACTGAAGTAGTGTATATATATCTATGAAAATGAAAATTGTTTGATTTAATAATACTGATTCACCCCCCCTCTTAGTATTATTTCCAACAAACCCTTTGCAACTGATTACAAATCAGTTTGGAGTGGGTATACATTTTTCAAAGAAATGTTGGGACTGTCTCGTTTAGGAGATTGTAGCACAGGTTCAATAGTTGAAGCCTTCACAGTTTCCCAATGCCTAGAGGAATCAAACGAGAGAAATTATTACTCGAGAGATCGAAATACTCCAGCTAGTATTGAATGTTCCCCACAAAAAAATTATGTGATAAATTCAAGTGCTTAAGTTGCCCGCACATGGAAAGGTTGTGAGGAAATGTTGAACTAATATTGTTATCCCCCAACGAAAGATTTCTCAGCTGTGGAAGATTGCAAACAACACTAGGGAAAAGACTAACTAAACCTCCATTGTTTAGGTAAATCCCCACCACCGATTTTGAGCTCTAGTCACATGAGATACCCCTCCATTTGTAGATTGAATCGTCCGCTGCCTTCCAGTTACAAACAAATCCGTTGGGGTCACTCAGTTCTTTCTTCATTTCTGGCAAAGCCAAGACTTCCTGAGAAGAACTCATAGCCGAGGGAAAGAGGACTAGTAAGTCCTGAAATTGAAGTCAAATTTTCAAGAGCTTCTAGGCCATGATACAACCTGATCAGATGAATAAAGTTCCTATTTTTAGTGAAACAGAATCATACAAAATTTTAGTACCTCACAAAAGAAAAAAATGCTCATGCGCTCCATAATTTGTCTCCACATCAATGATCCCTTATCATTAGTTGTTCCAAGGCCATGGAGTTTCAAAGGGCCCATTCATTAACATTAAGCCTCAAAAATGTTGGGATTTATGATATGCCATCTTTATGTAGGATAAAAATTACCCAAATTCCTCCATTTCCCAGTTAAGTTCTGGGAAAAAATTCTACAGAAATTGAGATCCCTCTTATAGGTCCATATCTCCATATGTGAGAGTTCCAATTGTATAATTTCTTCAAGTTTAAGGGTTTTTCAAATATTTCGAAACAACCCAATATCTTCAAAAAATTTGAATCGGTTTTAAGTCTCGATTCCAGCCACATTTAAATTTCCTGGGTTGTTTTGGATATAATCATGCGAGTTGTGTGGGATAAAAATAATCTAAAACTACCCATTTCTTGGTCAAGTTAAAGATAACAAAATGGGCTAGACATTGAGATGATCTAAAACTTCCACAGTCCCATCTAAATAGCAGCAACTCCATAGTTATATATGAAAAGAATCTAAAATCAGGCTCTTCGCGAATTTTATAGGAAATTACTTATCTTCTCAATGCAACCCCTCATTAGAAGAAATAACATGCCTCTTAATCCAAATCATCATAGTAGGAAAAACATAAAAAACAAAAAAGGAAATTTGTCATGACAAATAGAAAAGAACATGCATTCACAAGTATACACACACAAGGAAGAAAAAGATAGTTTCTGAACCTGTAATATGGGAGAGTAGTTATATATTCCATCAAAGTACGAAATAGTTTTTGTTGCACAAGGAAAGTGATCAGTCAAAAAACCACCACCATTTTCTCTGTCAAATGTCCTAGTATACCCCCATTGATCTCTAGGAAGAGGATCCAAATTGTAGATTTCAACCACAAGAATATCACTAGGCTTTGCAGATATTCCATCTGCATCTGCATTCTTAATAGGACCACTAAGTTTGTGTACGTGGAAACATGGAATCATGACATATTGCAGGAATATCCCTTCAACAATAACTGAAACCATGGTGAAAAATGGTAATTTTAGGCATAGCACACACTGCCAAGCAAGTTCATAGATAATGAAAATTCCCAGTTAAATGCTCAGAATTGAATTCACTATGGAGAGATCAAGGCACTTGACATCTTCTACGAAACTATTATCTCCCTTTGCTCTTGCATTCCAATTTACTGTTTAGAATGTACTAGTTAAAAATCTTTGGTGGCAGATATGGCTCAATAGGTATAAGCTAATATTTAGGGAGAACAGTGAAAAGACTCACTGGTTGACCTTTAAAGTGAAAATTTTGTGTTTGAGATGATTTCTACTTAAATTCAATTCACTTTTCAGGTTGGCATGTTCATGTAAAGAATGAAAAAGGATGGCTAAAGTGAAAAATTGGTGTTCCAGATAATTTCTACCTCAATAAATTGTTCAGGTTGGTAGGTTCGTGAAAGGAATGAAAAAGTTGGCTAATGCAGTGGCCATGGAAATCCCAATGTCAATTAGTTCAAATATTGTATAAAATAGGTGCTTGTAGGTTCCATTAAATCCAAAAGGAAGAAAATTAAAATAGGTATTTGTAGGTTCCCTTAATTTCTTTTGCGGAACACATTAAATAGCTAAAAAAAGAAGTATTTTGTTGTTAAAAGTACTACTTTTTGGAATCACTTTACAGAAAGTGTCTATTATTAAGCTCTCATTAATGCATCTTTAAGTGAGACTTACTTTGTCCTATTAATTCTCTCAATGCACCTCTCTTTCTATTTTTCTCATGATTTTTAAATATACACTTCCACAAAGATTTTCCATGAGTATTATTTATTTAAAAAATCTATTATTCATCACATTTTCTTGGTCTTCTTTGATTGAGATGGAATCCTTTTCTTAATTTTCTTTGTATTTTTTTATCAACTAGATTATTTTATCTCCATCTATTTTTCAGTATTTTAACTCAATGAGAGTTCAATCCTTTCACATTTTCCATGAAATTTCAATCTTCATGTATTGATTGTTTCTCTTCAATGTGGATTGGAGTGGACCATGTTTAATTTATTGTATGTTTTCCCCTGATATCCATGTAATCTTACATATAATGCAAATTTTCCACTTTCATGTATTTGTTCTGTGGAATAGAATGTTTTCTTCAACTATTATATTGACCAAAATATGCACATATTATTTTATAAAAAAATGTTGGGATGCATTAAGAAGCAGTTATGAGATAAGAAGCTTTGAGAACTATCCACTTAATCAATTTTTAAATTTTAAATACATAAGCAAAATTTCCAAAAAAAGTTCAATAACAAGCACATTAAAATTAAGTTGAAGTACAATAAAATTATTTCAAGGGACAATTGGCTTGTCCAAATTGTCATGCTCATCATGTGACAAAAGGAATCATGCCTACATTGGATAGTAGGTGTTTTGTAAAAGTTTAGGTTGAGTGACATTAATTTCTACTATAAAATTGTAAAGGAGTTACCTATGCTAATTAAAGAAAACAAAGAGAATACAAATGAGAAAGTTGATGGAGAAAATAATGTTGAAAGGTAGTCAAAATTAACACCAACTTGATGTCTCTTTTGAGATGTTCTAGTTGGAAGGGCTATAGGAGGACAAATGAAATTTCCATAGATGACCCGCACATGTTTAAACAACTTTATTTAAATCCAATTGTTTTTTTTTTATATTAAATCAAAAGAACCTATTCTTGAAGATGTGTTAGATATTGGTGCATGGAGTAAAATGGACCCTCGTTTTCAACCATATGCTAGCTTGGTTAATATCTCATAGAACTCATTTTCCATATGATGGATGATAAAATAGGGGTGGTGGCATAAACTAGAAATTTGCACTATGTGTGTAAATATGTTAGTTTAATGAGCTCATCTTTTAAACTAATTACAAAAATAATGCAAAAGAAATAAAATTAGTTTTCAAATTGTGTAAATTAATAGAGGCCCTAAGAAGCATAATGCTTTCTTGTTAACAAATAGTAGAATATATTAGGAATAGATTAAAAAATAGATTAATCCCTACTTGTCTAATATGAGATCATTGTCGTCAAGTCCCATTAGCGCAATCGATTAAGGATGGGCCTTGTCAGCAACGCGACCCAACATCAAACCTCACAGGGTCTGTTGCACCCGTTCTGGGGGAAGAAGACATGTTAAAATCTAATCATCTTAGGGTTGGTGTGGCCTAGGTCGGGTGCGATCCCCGAATGATTTTGGCGGATTAGATGCCCATGGGTCACGGTTTATCAAGCCACAGGTCAAGTCTAGAGGAACACAGATAACTTGACAACAAAAAAAAATGATATTATTGTTATCTTATTTTCTAAGTCTTCTTAACATAGAGAATGGTGGGAAAGTCGACCTCATGCAGTGAAATGTCCTGTCATTCAAATTTGAGTAAAGCAGCTGTGAAATTTGTCCTTCATAATAAGGAAAGAAATCATGTGCTCAATTATAGAAAGAGAGAAGTGCATGGAAAGACAACAAATAATTAAGCATACTATTTTTCCTTTGTTGAAGGGCTAAAATTAGCGAAAACTTATGTTGTCAATGATATTGGAGTCTTCACGAACTCAACGCTAATATGTAATAAGATGAAAGATATCTATCAAGTTCGAAATGGAAATTTAAAACCTCTTTAGAGAGAAGCAATAATTTGGAGTTCTGAATTTAATTCTTTGACCATAGATTACCCTGCAGACTCTGAAATGATGTGCACTGGTATAATGTCCAGAGTAGTGTCAAGTGTAGAGGGAGGTGTGAAAAATGACACAGGATGAGCATCTATTGCAAGATACGTCATTGATCAATATCAAGATAGTTCCCCACTATGTGAAATGTGTTCTTGTTATCATTTTTCCTACGTTTCTCATGGCATGGTTCTTTAACTAACGAAGAACTTGTTAATATACTATTTTTTCCCCAACCTACAATGATTGGGCTCTCTTGTATGGGTGACGAGTTTGTTGACAAATGTAATACATTCCATGTATATGAACAAATACAATATATGCATGGTTTGTGATAAAAAAATTGAAGCTTTTGAGGTTATAGTTATTTTCTTTTGTGTTATTTTACCATGTCTCATGAACCTTTTCAATCACCAAGGACATCCATAATAGTTTCCAAATTATTAATAAGCTCCTCGCTATGATATTGTGATATCAATTCTACTCGTGGAAGTTTCTGAATAAATCCATCATCACTCGTTGATTTTTCTTCTGTTCAACTTCCTTCATGTCAATTTTGTCAGAAAAATTCCCATAACCAATATTTTCTACCACAGTTTCAGAAAGAATTGCAAAATCCTATGGAACTCATTTGATACATTATCTCAACTTTTTCAAATCGATACTTCTGATGTGATGACCATCATAGGAGGAAACATTAAATATACCTAAGTGTTACCTTAAAGGGAAACTGAATTATTTTGTATATATCTGTATTACTCTTCGATCAACTTTTTGTGTGCTCATTTCTAGTTTAGTAGCATGCTATGATAGACTTGAATCTTATGATATTTTGTTGGCTACCATAAACATATGATTTAATGAGAAAAATTCTCTTGAATTGTGTCATGAATTGGAAATTATTTGACCAACACCTTATTTTTCTCCTTTTTCATATTGATGGTAACCCATATCGCAATCATATAGTTTAGTACAACTTCAATTAAATAAACATGGATGATGAACAAATAATTAATATATAGAATTCCAAAATGAGTTAGTGTCTGAAATTTAAATGTCTTTCCATGTCTATATTTCACCATTTTTGTGCAAACTTTTCACTACTAAAAGAAAAATCGGATCATGAAATTCATAATATTTTTTGTTCATGTCTATAGTTTTTTTCAATTATTTTGTGCTTTATATCTTTGTCCTTTGTCCAAAGGAAAATTGCGCTACAGTTGGTGAAATGTAAAATTTTGTTAAGTGAATGTGTAACTCTCCTTATAACATTCAAGAGTGAAATATTATGGACGTACTATGTGGTTGTTCTTCCCAATAGTTGTGTTTGTGGTGTCCCTATATGCTGAGCATTTTGAGCAACAACAGAGATACCAACACCAAACTCTAGCTTATTGTAGTAGTTGAGTAAATGTAGAAGTGACATGTGTAGAAGATACAAGTGCTCTAGTTTCAGTTTTCTCTCCATTAGAAAATATCATGCTTCATCTCCCTCATCATTATTGTTGATTTGTGTATCTTAGGAAGTACTCAAAGCCCTAGGGTTCAAGTTTTGGAGGGAAAAGGACCACAAGGGTCACTTGTGGGCTTGGAGCCCAAGCATGGGGTTTTGCACCCATCGAGATTTGGGTCAAAACCATGATCAATTTGATCTTGAGAAAATTTGAGGTGATGGAGCTTGGTGAGCCAATTATAACGCTACAGATATCACTCAAATCAGATGTCTAGAAACGAAGATATGAATTTTTGAAGTTAACAATTAATTATGGATAGTCAAGTCATGTAGGCTTGGTCCAAGAGACATGTCTCTTCAAATGAATTCGTGGATCCCTTGTTTATGTGTATATATACAAGGTGAAGTGGAAGTTATTTGTCATCCACTATGCAACACAAAACAAGAAAGGGAGGTCGATAAAGGGAGACATAATTCTCTATTTTAGTCGTAGAAAAGAGGAAAAAATAGCGTGGGATTTGAAGATTGTTTAAAGGTCATTTTAGGAGGGCTGAGTTGTTGGTTGGAGGGTTGAGGGCTTATTCTTGAAGGCCGAGGCTAGGGAGAATTGTTTCAGGGCAGTTTAATGGTTGTTTGGCAGTGGACGAATCATGGGAGAGGTAGTCGTAGCCTCAAGGAGTTGTGGTGGGTAGGCCGTGGACCCTACCAATTGATTAAGTGACAATGTAGGGTCATTTAAGGGTTGTTCATGCCCATAACAATAGAAAGCAAGCAGGAAACCTCTCCAAGGGTGAGCTGCAGATTTAAGGAGCAATCCTGGGATGAGATTGAAGGGTGTTAAGGAGTATAGTTTGTTCCCTAACTAGTCCAGAATTGCATCATTGGAGTAGACCCTAATATAGTGAGTTGGAGTATGCATTTTGTGTGTTGGGTCATAGTTTATGATCGATTTTGGATTAGATTGTTGGGCAGCCTATGGGATCCAATTTGGAGTCTTGATCTGGTGATCGAAAGCCTTCAACAGTGTAGATCTTGTAGTGTAGTATTGGGTGCCATTGACCTAGTGGAGGGATGTTTGTTGGCTAACCAAAGTAGCCCTATACAAGTTATCTTGAAGCGATAAGAAGCGCTGAAGGTTTGGTGAAGGCTAGTGCCGAAGTGTAGCACCTTGATGGACTAAGGTGACTACTAGCCTGACAGTTAGAGCTCAGTAGTTAGGCCTACCCAGAGAGCATATTGGATCAGACCGTGTACATGCTACAGAAGTGAATAGAAGTAGTGTTAGGTGGAAACCCTCCTGGAGCCTCGATGTGTTGCCCTTTCAAGGACTAAGGGGAAACTAGTGAACAATATGGAAGTTAAGGATTGAAAGGACAAGATATGACATCAAGTCTGCGTAGCAAAGTTTGTCATTGTATCTTGTATACAATAGACTATTGTATTATTCAGATTTGGTTTAATATAACAAAGGTTGGTTTATACATTATTGTACAATCTTGTTATAAACTGTGTATACTTGTGCATGTGTGATTTATTGCTTTATATTTTCAACTTTGCAAAGTAGTTGTTGTTGAGATTCTTGTTTTGGTAGCGTCAGAGATTTTAATATTCTAACCTAGACCCAATATTGTGGAAATTAAAGAATTATCACCCTAATATTAGTTGGGCAGAGGATTTGAGGAGTTATCCTTTTCAGATATGGTGTCAACATTCACCTCCCCTCTCTTTTTTTGGATCCTTCAATGAAATGCTTAATGTTACTTACTTTTCCCTCACTAGAGTGAGACCAAGCTTTGAAAAGAGTTGAGTATTTAAATTTTATCATTAAGTTCTCCAAAATTCCTTTTGTATCTTATCCCCCTAGAGCTTCTTCTATTCTTAATCTCATGTAATCTCACTCGACAACTTTAGACCTCAAATGTGCAATGTTGGAAATAGTTTGCCTACTCAAACAAATGGGTGCAAGATAAAAATGTTTGTCCTTTTTTAGGTGAATATATCAATCAATAAAATACTAATATTCTAAATAACACCATTTTCCTTTTAGAAGGTTTTTCAACCTATCAGTTACACATTTAGTCCTCAAAATTTTCATAATACCAAAACAGAGCAATGATAAACTTAGTAAACATATTTTTTCGTCTTGTGTTTCTATGTATGCCTCAAGGAATTTATAAGTGCGTAGACCACTTGCTTTGATTCTTAATATGTTCAAGCTCCTGCAATTTTGAATTTATTTGATATGGGAAGACATAAATCAATAATTGTGTTTTCATATAGTTTTTGCCATGATTTGTAATTTGTAAGACAAGGAAGGCTCCAGGAGCTAGTGTTTATCCAAGAAATGTTATTTTTTTGACTTAATAAAAACCATGCTTTATTAATTCACTGAATATTTTCATATTAATCCTTTATTAATTTAGTATCTTTTTCAGATGTAAAAAAATATATATATGTAACCACCATGCTCAAGAATTCAATAGCAAGAAAGACAACAATAAATCTTATCCATCATTTAAAAGGATACAATCCTAACAGTAAAATGAAGATCAAGGTAAGTAGTGGACTGATAAAGTAGATGAATTTTTGGATTTCATAAAAAGAGTATGAGACAGAGAAAATATCATAAGCCACCCATTAGAAATTTCCTTTGTTTTTTTAATTGCATAACTAAGATGAGATTTGGTCTTACAAGAAAATATGTTATGAGCCAATGTATAAAATAAGTAGTAGTATGCTCAACCCTTTGATATCTGGTGAAACCACACAAACATATCCTCATAATTAGCAACTCCATTGTGATTTATAGCCTCTTTTCCCATTGCAACATCCTAGTCCTCATCTCTATGATATGTCACTAATTTAACTTCTTCCCAAGATGAATTCTCGCCATCTTAGAGTTTATGATTATGTTGAAGCCCCGAAAATCGGGTCGACAACAGTGGGGATACCCGCCCGGTCCGGACCTTAGTTGGCAGCTCCTTATCCATTTGGTATAGCGGGTCCAACTGGGGATAATGGGACTAGTTTCCCAATCTAAGGGTGTGTGTGTGTACAGAATTGGATGTTGCTGATCTAAAAGTTCCTATCTAAACTACTTTAATCTAACTCTATGCTATTGTAATCTAATGAAAACAGCACATCTAATCTATGCTAACTCGGGATGTAGTTCTTCTATTATGCGATCTAAATAGATTTCAAATAATAACTGGTAATAAAGATCATTTAGCGATTATAAGAATGGAAATCAATTAAGATGAACCACTTTGCATAAAAAGTTAGGCAAAACAGTTGTGAACAACATATCGCATAATAAGTTATTTACACATTAAATATAAACATAAATAAATGGCTCCACCATACAAAAGTACCAAATGGTAACACAAACATTCATGTAATAACATATAAACAACTAAAAACTGTATATTGCTTTAAGAATATAAACAGAAATGGTCAAGAGATAAAAGTACCATTTATGACTAGTCCTACTCATAAGCTTCAAGCAACAATGATTTATCTCTCCTTGTTCTAATATCTACTAAGAGTACAAAAGTGCAACATTAGTAGCAGATATCAAATGCA